>JANEHU010000079.1:0-58915 GCA_027563435.1 Nasonovia ribisnigri
GACCGGTATAGTGGGTGTTCGCACAAAATGCATTGGTATAACATTAAGAACATTTAAACATTTTTGACGTGTGGAAATCTTGTGTTATAAATCACATTCGCGTGTCATAAAATATTATAATTCAAAGGTCTCCAAATGCGATAGTACTATTCTAAATGGAAAAACGTTGACGTTGAGTTTCCCCAAAGTTATACTTCTTTTATTATAACGAGATAAAATATTAGGTAATTTTACTTAAATTTAATGTTCTCAGCGGACGTCACAAAGCGAGAATAACACAAATCTATTGTTATAAATCCTGAACGATTATCCTCTCGGCATTTAGACTTTTAGAGTAACGTTTATCCCATTTAACGTGAAATGTGTGACTTTTGAAGTCTCATTGTATTATGTCAGATCTATAACTCATTTGGTAATATATATACATGTTGTATTATTATGTCTAATATACGTATACAATATAATACATGGAATACACTATACCACGTTCGATAAAAACATCCGAGCATTGATATCGAACATTTAAAACAACTATTTTTGTAAGTCGTGTACGATGATATGTTTCTACAACAGACTAATAATATAATAATACCACCGTTAAATTTGATGATATGAGTGTGTTGTGTATGAATGCAGCTGATTATTTTTCCGACAGACTGCCAGCTGAGGGTTTTCGTGTACCTTTATCATAGCATATGTATAGTATATATGCATACCTATTTATACACACGATCCAATACATCCAGAAATACTAATGCATAATTCAATAAAATGTTCACGAATTCCGGAATTTATATTATTTCATACTTCCTGCTGTTCACAATATTGTGTAGACGTCATAAACGGTAAAACGCTTGTGTATATACATCCGAGTCGTCTCTTATTTACGCCTAGTTGATTTTCTAACTTCAAAATTACTATATACATAATATAGATGTTCGATGAACGTATGAAACCTTTTTACAAACATAAACATTGCTGGTATATCGATAATAATATTTATGTTAAATAATATTTGATTTTTCATCCGTTTTTATGTTTGTTGGTTCGGTTGTTTGTTCGTGGAAAGTGTTGTACCTATAACTTACAGTTTACATTTTTTTCCCCGATTTAAGGCACCTGCAAATATGCCCGAATTTATTTTATTTATAAATGAAGACGTCATAAATGCCTTGCACAAGTTTGATTGTTTTCGTGATCCCAATCATAATTTTGATTATATTATCCACGAATGCACCTATACCATATTTTTAATTCTTCAGCGGTAAGTGAAAGAGCAAGTACGTTTTTTGATATTCTAAAATCAGCTGAATAAATTATCAACAGTGAGACTAAGATAATTCATAAACCATGGTGGAAAATAAAAAAATAATTTGACTGGAGAAAGAAATATTAGTAAGGGGGGGGGGTGGTTAACCCAGAATAACCACTGACTAGCTTACTATTGACTAGCTTACCATATCGTCAAGTAGACACACAATACACAATACCCAACGACCTGACAATAAAACTGCTTGTACTCGGTCCCTTAACGAGCAAGTTTATGAAGACACTTTTTGCAATAGTTTATTGACTACAACAGGCAGTGTAGATAAACCAGCTGCTTAGTATGTTCAACAAAGTTATACCGTCTGATTAAAATACATTAAGAAAATTAATAAAATATATACATGAAATGACAATATTTGTATCTCATTATTTGTTTAAAGTTAAAAAATATCGTAAAAGAACTGGGCCAGGAACAAGGATTCATTTTTCTTCCTTTTCAGTTATATATGTTAAGTGCATTTGTTCTAATATTAGGTTACGCCAACGTCGCCAACCATGGTGGAAATACGAAGCAATGTTTTTATTTCTATTCCACCCGTTAACGAGACGGTGACAGTTCATGTCAGAGTAACTGTAGCATAGGTTTAATGAAATGTATAAATATACGTAAATGTGGTATAATATTATAATATTTCAGTGAACACGAATGAGAATCCGGAAGTACTTCTGTTTAGTACCCACTCGTGGACTCATGTGTTTATTTTGTTGTTGTTTTATGATTTTTTTCTCAACTCCAAAGCGTAACGTCGTGGCAATTTTACACTTGGAAAACGGATTTGGGCGGAGGAATATGCGTTATAACTATTAGTTATCACATATTTTGAATAATATATACGCGTATATTTATTGACGAGTGTATTATATTATTCAGTAGTAGATAACTTAAATCGTGCCATAATGATAAAACTTATTTTGTTTTCACATTTTTAAGAGGCAGACGTCTTTTTTTATCAAATAAAATAATTATTAATTATTTTTTTGATGATTTCTTTCGAAATGTTATGAGAGTAATCCAGTTTATATTGTAAATGTCGCAGAACATTGTTATTTATACATTGGGTAAATATTAATATCTTTAACTATACAGTAGTCGCTCGCATATTTTAGGCTTAATTAATAGGTTGTTTTATTAATATAAATAAGTAACATACGTATCTATGCAATTACATTATTTTGTTATCACTTGCGTTTGTACTTGGTGCTCAATCAGCCTGGGGTTTCGACACTTAATTGGGGTGTACTATATAGGTACTACATAATTCCAAAGGGTCAGTCAAGATTTACAACTTCAAACATGTTTTCAAATGCACACATACCTAACGTTTTTAAAACTCAAATCGTCGTAAAATCAATATCTAAGCTTTACCGTTCTTTTGGGAATCTAAAAAAGCGTACACGTATTTTTGGAAAATAAAGTCTTGTTAATTTGGTTATTTTACATTTTAAAATAACGATCGAAAATATATTTATTGTTTTATGTCTAAATCATCGGAAATACCTTCCCTGGTTGACTCAATTACGTCAAATAACATAATAATATAATTTTGTAGTTAGTTTTTTAATTATAATTTGTTTTCTTTATCTTACCTGTTCTTCATTTTTTCCACACAAGATAACACAACGTTTAGTTGTCTCGTTTACCAACTAGGTTTTTTTTCGCACATTGACAGGTTACTTAACTCAATCAACGAGTTCAGGAAGACCTCCAAAAGTATATATAAAAAAAAAAATCAATGACGCGTGTATAAACAACAATATTAAATTGTATCCACTCAATAGCCACCGTCAAGGTGGCTAGTTGGCACTGGAAAATTATGCTAGGAGTATATTATAAATAAATAGGTAGTATCAAGAATTTGGTTGATATTTCTAGGCCATTATCGGTTTTATCATATTATTATATCATTGCCCCTAAACTTTTAAAATCTCAAACAAAAATTCATTATCATTATTGTGGATCATTTTAACAATTCAAAAAATTATGACTAATTGGTTTTAATAGGTAGGGCTTTTTTGGATTTTTCTAGGACTCCCATTGCCTCACGCGAAGGCTTACAATTTAACGTTAGCTTCGGCACATCGTCCAATTTAAAAAAAAAAAAACCTTAAAAACTTATTTGAACAAATTTGCTTGATTTTTATAGCCGTCCTCTGTAGTTTTATTTGAAATACGTCTTTCATATTTTATTTTTGGAACCTGACAATGTGACGGTATACTCACAAAGATACAGAGGCATGTTTGCTCTACAGCTGGTATTCAAATATAGTTGCACCAATGTGTACACAACACTAAATCATACGACTAGGTTACCATAAAACAACGAACATTTGTATTTTTATGAGCATCAAATATAATTAACATTCTGTACAGTACACAATTATACATTTTTATACACTATAATATTATATAAGTACAAAATAATACAACGTTATAACTCGAATGAATAATTCGAGTCATTACGCTCGCAACACTATGGCCTAATCAAATACAAATGATATGCATTTTACATAATATATATTATACACATAATAATTAATAATAATAATATAGGTAATAATTTAATATAATATATATAATACGAAACAAACACGGAAATCAAGATTTTCACTTACAATGTGTAAACAATATAATATTATAATTACGTAAATATAATAAGAATAGTATTTTATTATATTATATAGTATTAAAATATGAATGTAGGTTTGAGAAAAATTACTAATTTTTGACACGAGCGTTTGTTTATCTGTTGGGCGTGTTGTATGATTATTTTAATATAATAAAATATTATTATTATCATACAATGAGTAAATACATAATAATAACGCATCGTGACCTGATGCGGTATTAACCAATAAATTAGTTAATAAAGATAACTGACACAATTAAGCAATGTGGTCGGTCTTCTTTTCACACTTACAATTATACATATATTATGTACATGATATACACTCGTAGGTATATATATATATAAATATAGTATGACCTATTTATTTATGGCAATAGATAAGGGGCTATTACTCTCTGTAATAATCATGTTACTTTTAATTTAAGAAAAATAATTACACAAATGAATGATTATTAGTAACTGTTATAGGTAGAAAGAAAGAAAAAAGGGTACTTATTTTAGTCATATCGTTTAAAACATCAAGGGCTGTTAATTTATTTTAACTTTCCAACAATGTATTATATTAACAACCCAATTGCCTAGGTAGTTAAAAATTAAAATATATAATTAAGCATTGTTATGTTGTCGGGTTATATTTGAATATTGAACAAACGAATTTACACCATTGCTTTTGTGAGCCTTCTGCTCTAAAACGCTATTGTTACTATGTGTAATTTTAACCGAATATGAGTGTTAAATTTTAATTGTGTTTTTAAACTTCAAAATAGACAGGGAAATGAGTTGATACGAAACAACGTACATTTCTTATAAATTGATTGTAATCCAAATATGACGTGTCGACGAATAAAAGTGGTTTTTACAGAGCTATACGAAAATAAAAAGTGATAACGACAGATAATGAAGTTCATACGGCCATGAATAATAGAGCGCCTTTGTGGTTAAATTTTTCGCTGAAGGCTGTGAGTAGTTGAAAAATAAAAAATAAAAACGTGTGAAGAGAAACGTGTTGGAAGGAGGGCGCTGTTAATTATTTTTGCGCGTTAAAAAAAAAAAAAAAATAATAATAATAATAATGAATTCAACATTTTCGTGTAATTAATTCAAGTTAAAAGTAGGTAAAAAATTCTGCAGAGGTCAGATAATAAACGTGAACGTAATATTACTAGGTACGAATTGAACGCGTAGCCGGGGGACACGTAGATGATTAATCAAAATGATCATCATTATGTACTGTTGAAATGACAAGCACACGCAAAAATATCATTATCACAGAGCCTTTATAGTCAATTTTAACGTTTTTATTATTTTTATTTTTTATTTTTTTTATGGCACCAAACAGTGGTTAAACTATAATGCTATACCTACGCGACCCATTCGTTTACATAATATTATTTTGTTTTTTTTTTATCGTGTTCTATCGGCCGTTTTGAATCGTTAAACGCGTTTTAATAATAATAATAAAATAAATAAAACCGACCGAAAAATCGATGCCAGAAGGCATCTAATAACCGTCACTATATACGACTATTATAGTGCCTATATACCTGTAGTTGGTGCGGTTGTGTGGTGGTTGTGTTTCGTTTGAAACCGTTGTACGAAGTAGCCGTTGATGTATTTACACCGGTATGTCGATCGATAAATAACTACGGTCGAGTGGGGCCGTTTAATCATTTTCAAACGCGTCCGTATAGAGGCTACAAGATTTTTGAACATCGTTCACGGTGCCACGACGTTTCCGCGTGTGTGTATAGGAACCTTATTGCACTCGAGTGAGGACAGATTCGAAGTACTCGATAACTCTTCGCTCCGGAGCAGACTGTATACGACCGAGATGATTATTATAAGTGTGGTTTGCTGGGTGTGGGAAGGGAGTGGCCGATATAATAACACTGTGGTATAAAGATCAATTATTATCGAACAATAATAAATTAAAAATTAAATAATAAAAGAAAGTGAGACCTCGGACACGGAATCGTGCTGAAATCGAATGCCGGTGTGCCTCTATTGGAAAGCGAGCGAACAAAAAAAAAAAATAATAATAATAATGATAATTTAATTTACCGATAAACGGTGAAAGATCGTTTTAAACATTTTTTTTTTCATTTTTCAAACAGCAAAGATAGAAACAGATAGCAGAGAGAATAATATAATAGCTAATATAATATATACGGTGGAGAGTATAGCGTGTCACTCTGCAGGAATCTGGTCGTGTGATGTGAGGAAAATACATAATGCATATCGACACAGTGCATGCGACATCGGTGTGTATAGTCATCTACCATGCATTTCGTTACGGGTAAATGCAACAGATTTTCATTAGATAACATTGTTATGTGTATTATTTTTTTAGGGATACTTAATTGAAAACATTCCGTATAAGCACAAAGACGTATTATAATAATTGCGTAATAATATTTTTTTCAACCCTAACAACACTACTAATAATCAAAATTTATTTTATTTTATTTTTTACTTTTTTTTTTAGAAAAATATCATTATAATATTATGACGTAATACACTATGAAATTGTATTGAATATTATAATATATATTATATAAAAAAAGAGAGTAATTATTATGTTAAGTAAGTTATTTTAAATACTAATGTATAACATATATATTATGATAGTAATAATAGTTTTATAAAAAGTAGAGAGCTACACATAATATAATGACGATTTCTAAAATTGATCATTATTAGCACAAAACAAAATCGTCGGGTTTGGATTACAACAACAGTACCTTTGTTTATTTATTGAAGAACGTCTGACTCGTACAAAGGGTCGATCACATAAATGTTTGATCAGAATACAACAATAAAATGATTAATTTATCTTTTTACAAAACATTAATTTTTTTATAAATGTAATTGTTTAAACTACTACTCTACGACTAGATCTAGAATGTGTGTGTCTAACGTTCTTCAAACACAGATACATGTTGATGCGTGATACGGTAGCGGTGGCCGCGACGGTGTTGGTTTTTCTATATTGAATATTTTTCCGGACTCTATCATGAACGTATCCCATGAAACACAACGACAACAGTCTTTACTCTTTCGAATTTCCATCAAATGGTATATATTATACACCGACACGTACCTACGCTGAGGCATAGCGCGTGCTATTTACATGTTACGCGATCGATGAGGTACGTAACTGGTTTACAAAGGCCTCTTAGTATCTCTCCCGCCCCACAGTACACTCGAGACGACCGCTTCCGTGGCACTTGAGCCGGTGACGGGGTAGTAGCTGGTTGGTGGTGTATGATGGGGAGGAGAATTGCGAGGGGATCGTGTGCGTTGGATTATTTTTATCGGTGCGATCAGGGTCGTCGGGTCAGAGGGGAAAGTAAAACGGGGTCGGAAAGTGCGTATTATTTGTGGCTGGGCTTAAGAGTCGCAAAAACGACGGAGAGAGTGAGGATGGTAAACACGGTAACCGGGCGGCGGTAGAGATCGGTTGTTCAATGTTTGGCCACCGCCTCCGTATTTGCAGATTTCGCCGGAAATGTATGAAAAGCCGGTGACATTAGTAGTACCGTCGGACGTTCCGGCGGCTTGGTATCGCCTCTCGCCCGTTGGCGTTGAGGCGAAAAGCTCTAGCTACAGTTCCGTGACCGGTATCGGCTTGTCATTGCGGTGTGGCATTGTGTTCTGGTGGCGTGGTTGCTGTGGTTGGTAAAGGTGTTGATTATGATGGCTGTACGTGCCATGGTGCAGTGGCGGCGGTGGTGGAGGTGGTGGTGCCGGCGCCATCATCATCATCATGTGATGGTCATTACCATGATGCTGCTGCTGGATGTGCTGCTGAAAGTTCTGTAGGTGGTGGTGCTGTTGCTTATGCTGCTGTGGCTGACTGTGGTGCTGTACGCCACCATGGTGCTGGTTGTGCTGCTGCGAGTTGTGGTGTTGGGGCTGGTGGTGGTGATGGTGTTGTTGTTGTTGCTGTTGTTGTTGTTGTGGTTGGTGTCCGTGAGGACCAGTATGATGTTGCGTGTTTGTATTCCGAACGATGAATTCATCATCCGAGAATGTCTTCTGGTACTCCAGGTCCTTTCGGTTCACCGTCTCCTTGTTCCAGAATGTCTTTTTCAGCGAATGGTGCAGACGCTTCCGGAATCGGTACGCCAACAGCAACATAAGCGCTATGAAAGCTACGGTGCATCCGAATACTGCACCCACGATGGCCTGCTGCCTGGTGTAGTACTTAGCGCATGACAGGTCGTCGGACCCAAGTGAGTTTAACGGCTTGTCCTTGAGCGGTGCCGGGCTGGCGCAGTTCACGTGACTGGTGTTGCGGCGGGCCAGCAGCTCCTTGAGCCACAGCACTGAACACTCGCACACCAGTGGGTTCTCGGTCAAATCAATCTGCTGCAGTTCTTGCCATGTGACCATCGCCTCGGCAAACGATGTGAATGCGTTGTTGCGCATGATCAAGTTTCGGAGGTTGGGTAGTCCCATGAACGCACCGTTCTCAATGGTCGCTAGCTGTTTGTTGCTACTAAAGTTTATGGTTTCCAGATTGAGGTTATCGTTGAACACACCTTTCTTTATAACGGACAGCTGGGACGCGCCTGACACGTCGATGGATCGCAAGTTAGCTAGCCCTTTGAACGCGTTTGGTTCAATCGTCACAAAGTCGTTCTGTCCCACACACAGGTCTTCCAACCGATTCAGGTCAGACAGCTGTTTGGTGGGTATGGCCGACAGCCGGTTGTCTGTCAGCACCAGTCGCCTGAGCACAGTTAGTCCTTTGAAAGCATTGGTACTGATGTTGATCAACGCCGCGCCAGTAAGCTCGAGCACGGACAGCCGTCCGAGCCCAGCAAAACAGTCATCGTCCAACGTGGTGAACGCGTTCAGGCCGATGCGCATCTCAGCAAGGTTTCCTAGGAACTTAAATGCGGGGGTGGGTATGGCTCGGAGCTGGTTGTCATCTAAGTACAGTACCCGAAGTCGGGTTAGGCCCTGGAACGAGGCCGGATCGATGCGGGTGATGCGGTTAGCGCCCAAGTCGAGTTCTTCGAGTTTAGGCAGCGCAGCGAACAGCCGATCGGGTAGGTCTTCCAGATAGTTGCCACGCAGGTTCAGTATGGTGAGCGACGCCAATCCAATGAACGTCTTGTTGTTGATTGAAGAGATCTTATTGTGATTCAGGTGGAGCTCAACAAGCTTCTCCTGGGCCTCAAACCCTTTGTTGGGTATGTTCACCAGGTGGTTGTGTGATATATCCACATACTGCAGTGCCCCGTAAAACTGAAACGATGCATCCACGATCTTGATGCGGTTGTACATAAGCATCAGTCTCTGGATGGACGGGTTCAGTGTGATCGGAATCACGTCCAGGTTACCCTCTTTGCATAGCACCACCAGCGTATCGTCGTCGCATGAGCAGTTTGACGGGCAGTGGGCCCGTATCATAGCGGTCACGGCCAATATCGTGAGGACCCACGTGGCCGAGACGCGGTTGGTCGCAAACATCCCGGTCAGCTTTGGCTTACACGATCCGCAAGCGAAACATCTGCAATACGATAAAAAAAAAAATCGTTAAAAATGATCAACAAAATAAGAGTATAGTAAAAAATTAAAATTATAATACAATGTTATTGTAGATTTAAATACACGATCACGGTCGTGTGTAATAATCTGCATTCGGACGCTTTCCAATATCACTATTTATACATGTATTAAATGTACTATAGCATTATGATTTTGTGCCGAATTTCAAATGTAGCTACAATTGTAATGCTAAATACCTATATGTAATACCTATATGTACCTATATCTATTATCTAATGGTATATCTAGTTTTTAATATGATTTTACGACTGTTGCGTACTGCAAGAGTGAATATATATTTGTTCGTATAGCCATATAGGTGACATTAAATTTACATAAAATATGTGTATTATCTGCAGCACAATCACAACAGTCGTATCCGCGAATATTAACGACTTCACGAAATACATTATGTTTTAAAACGCATTAAGGTCAGAGTATAGCGCAGCAATTTCTATGTAGCAATGATGTTTTATAAAATGTTTTTCTTTGTTACTCGTAATGTCAGCAATTGCATGTCATGTAAAATGGAAAAAGAAATCTAATGAGTAGGGAAATATTCTAACGCGTGTATAACACAAATCAATAATACACACCTGTTTTCTACGTACTTTAGAAATACAAAAAATCATTCTATATAATATAATACATAATATTAAAAGCACACGTTGATAAATAATGATTATGAACCATCGGACTTTAGCACGATGTCTTTGACCTTTCGCGGTCACCTAAATCACTTATCGAACAGCCAAGGTCGAATTCACGAGTGTTTCGGCAAAATACTAGTAAAAATAATTATTGTTTACACGCCTGTTTTCACTTTTATTTTTCTATATCGATCCGTTTGCATGTTAAACTTCAAAATATTGAACATAATAAACACTACACTTGATTTATTACGAGACCCCTAAACGTGATTGATATATTATTATGTATTTACTCACACAATCTGCAGTGTGCGCGGGATTAAGTGAGCCATAAGTAAATAGGTTACAGTGAAAAGCTATTTAAATTTTTGTATTTCAAATTTTATGGAATTTCATACATGAATGCGTCGCTTAAGAAGCAACAAAGGCGATTAGTATATTATTATATGACTCACGCGGGGGAAAGAATAACCCGAGATGTTGTAATGTTTTTTTATCGATCATCTGCAGAGTGTGTGGAGCAGACTACACACAATACGCATTATTATTAAAACACGTATACGATGCACTTAATAATAATAATAATAATAATAACAACAGTAATAATAGTACGTTATAATATTATGTGTTGACAAAGCAGAGGGATTTGGTTAAGTCGGGCTAGGCGTTGGATGCGAAACGATCGCGCTGAACTATAATATTTTGCAAACGCGTAAAATAAAAACGTGCCTAGCCGGGGCGCGGCGCAGGCGATGGTAGCAAACCGAAACTATTCCGACGCGCGTGAAACAACCGCCAAGCCGTTGTCGTTGGTCGTTGATTTATTACTATTATGGTTTAATTATTTTTTTCAACACGTTTTTGTTATTCTTTGTATTTTTTTTTTTATTTTTTTTTTTACTCGTAAACGAAACGATTGTATTTGAAATGTTTTGGTCGCAAATATGTGTGCGGACAGTGCTGTTTAATTTTTTTAAACATTTTTTTTTATTTATTTTTTTATTTCACACGTTCGCACGTTATAAATCGACCCACACACGACAATATAATATTATTAAAATGCTTAACCGAGGTTTTTATTCCTCGTTAATGAGACGTAACTTAGTGAAACTGGTTTTCATCTGTGTAGAACGAACCTCGAGGACGAAGACGACAAAGAGAGGAATACGAATAGAACGAAACGTCCGAGTTAAACATTATAGTCTGATGGTAAGTGATATTTTTTTTTGTTAGTGTCCGTCGTAGAGATATTAATCCCGATAGTGTCGGTCAATAGAGGTTTTTAGATTTTTACTGTTCATAAAAGTTACATCACTATAATAGGACATGTATATTTTTCTACTCGTTCGTGTCGTAAGCTATACGAGCACCAGAGCGCTCTAAACATAATTTATTTCCTAACGTTGTGAACACGAATATTTACATAATATTCTTATAAGTTTTTGATAGAAGAAATTGTTTTGTTTTTATTAAGTATACGCATTTTGAATTGTTGTGCCTTAAATATTATATTTTTATATTTTTATTTGCAAAGGGATATTATGTCATATTCCGATTTATTTTTTCCAACACAAACAGAGACAGATTTTTATAATTATATTTTTAAGTATGGACATGGAAGAATAATAACTGTTTTATTTAAAAATAAAATAGGTACCCTTTGTACTTAATTTTATCAGCAACTTCTCTCTAAAAGATATTGGGACGTTTTTCAAAGGTATTTGAATTATGTTATGAAAGTTTATTTTAATAATAATATATTATATTATATACAATTATTACAAGCGTAATCACCGCGTTAATAGCTATGGACCGCCCGTAAATCGTGTTGTACCTACTATAAACGTGGGTTATTACACGGTCAGTTGAACCTAGCAAACAATTTTTTTTTTTTGCTATTTTCTGCAGTTCTTTTGAGCAATTAAACCAAGTAACTGCTCTTAACCGTGACATTTTTGTACACATTTTAGTAGTTGGTATAATAAAACGTCGTTGGCGCCGTCGTCTGGAAATGATACAAATATAAAACTATGCCACTTGCCGGTGTGCCTGTCGCACAGAAACCATAATTATATCGAATATTCGGTTCCGACCACGAGGCCGTCACCGTAGAGTACGAAATGGGTCGAGTGTAATATAATATATCGTTATTAAAAACTTGCACAAAACTGACAGTTGAAGGAAGGGCACCACAAACTTTGTACTATTTCAATTATTATGTTACTACATCGACATGTTTTATGTTTTCGGGAATTGTTTTTCTCCGTATACGCACGTGAACGGTGAACACATTACCTGCGCTTTTTAATCGAATTCGAAATTATTCAAAAGTACCTAACAGTCTTATATCGTCCTTCAAGCGTGTAACGGGAGGGGTAATCGCCCACCCCTCGGGGGTTCACCTCATCTGACGTCGCTAAACATATTATATAATAATATGTGTAATAGTTTTTAACTACGAAACCTATAGGTATAAGTAGTAAGTACCCGTGCATTATGTGAACGTCGAGCGCTCGCAAAGTCACAAATGATTCCCATTCAATTTTGATACAAAGCCGACCCCAGCTCATGCGTTCATCAAAACTTTATTCCTGCAGTACTCTGGAAATCCTGTTCGTAATCCATTTTTTTCAACATGCGACGTTCACGAGAATCTAACGTTTAAATTTTAAAGTTTCCCCATATCTCTCACTACATCTTCTCTCTCACTCTTTCTCTCTCACTATCTCACTATGTATTGTGTGCCACTCCAACGAAGTACGAATACTAACACGTACACCGGAATCGTGTGCCTGAATCAGCTGTACCTAGGCAGGAATAATAGTGTACACGCCGCTGCCATAATAATTATCAAGTTTATACCGATTCGTCGAGTTTCGCGTACGATTTGCATACCCGCAATGCATTTTGCGTGTAAGAATCGGCCGAGCATTCGAAAAATGCCGCAGTCTGTAAGCGGACACCGTTCGTGAATTTATTATTTAAACGGTTTACCTGTACACTTATTACCTGCATTATATTATATAAGACCTATAGGTACATTATAGGTCCCATAACGGGTGCGGTCTTTCTTTGCCGTCCCATCGGCGGCGCACCGCAGATCATATTTTATGCACACCGCGCCTATCGATTATCGAATATTACAATGATATCATCATTGAAAACACAGTTCGGACCGTGGACACGGCAATAGTATATACTGCGCACAAACTTTCGTGATCGCTTATTGAAAAACCGTCCGTCTGCGCGTTATGTATAATATTATTATAATATTGTTATCTGCGACGAAGTGCCGTTGTCTTTTTTTTTTTTTTACCTAAAAAAAGGTATAATACTCTCGTAACTGCGCCATCGTTCTCTGAGACAGGCTCACTATAGCGATTGTGCGATTCACCGTGAGAAAAGCGACTGCGTGTCGCGTGGCAAGTTGTTTTCGTTCCGAGACCGAGATAACGGAGCGCGGGCGGGGGCGGTGGCGTCGTTGTTATACTTAGTGATGACGGGAGACGGATTTAGACGGAATCCCGCAGGACGAGCACCTTTAAAAACGCCGTTCCGAGGGAGCGCGGAATTAAAAACGAGTGTTAAACCAACGAAAGTAAATATAATTATACTATTTCTTTCCACCAGCGCCGCCCACGAGTAAAACATCGACCTGTTCAGCGTTCGTTCTGCACCGCCTCACCAAAGCCACCGCAGCAACCACGTGTGACGCGCGGCGGTCGTAGGTTTATTAAAGTCGTCGTCCATTTTATTATTATACATTCGAGTTCGAGATTTTCACATGCTCGTTGAACATTACAACTCTTCTCATCGGTGACTAAGTTTTCCGCGTGCGGCCGATTAATATACCATTGTAACATTATTATGTTATATGCGCACAAGATAATAAAAACATAATATTACATGTTACGCATCTAGCTATTTAAATATACGGACAACCCAGAGTGAAATAGTGCAAACGGTACACCGTTGGGGTGGGTGGAAAACGGACGAAAAATCCTCTCTGTAGGACTCCCGAAAATATAACATTATAAATCCTACGGCGCACCCGCATATATTAATTTAAAAAAAAAAAAACGAGAACAATAAATTTTAATATAATATTCCGCTGTTTTTATTTTTAGGTCGTCGTCGTCGCCACAGTTGTCGTTGATCAAACCGCGAGAGATTCGTTCGTTTAATATAATAATTACTATCATGCCGTGTTACCATTGCCACCCGGCCAGCACCGTGTTATAATATTTAAACACACTATGACGAAAGGTCTGTGAATTGGGTAGAAGGATTGGGCTGGTTGGGGATGGGAACACAAAAACTGATCTCAGAGTAATAATATATTATAAACAAATAAATAATCGTAGGTACCTTATAAAGTGTGCACGTGGTAAACTATATGAACATTATTAATATTATTGTTGTGTTTATTATAACACGAAGACGGTTCGTTCACCTTTTTTCCCCTAATGACCTGGCAGTGTTCGAGATGGTAATATTACTAATTACGCGTATCATAATATTACATAATTTATATCTATCTCGTCGTTCGTATAACTGCAAATGATAACGTAGTAATAGTGTTATTTTTTTTTGTATAAGTTGGTAGGTACCTTTATAATATGTTTTAAACCGTTACGCGTTCGTCATCGAATAATGTAGTAGTAATATTTTGGAGTTTTCGTTTAGATAACACGAAATATGTTCCATTTGTTTTTATTGTTATTTATATTTTTTTTTATCAACATTTTTTAATAACTTATTGTTTTATCTTGAAAATATTTTCTGGTTTATTTATTAAATTTATAAAAACCATTTAGCTTATTCGGGTGAACTGTAAAAATACATTAGAAAGTTAGAAAACTCAGTAGAGTAGATAACGTTTTTATATATTAATTCTATACGATGGTATTTTTGTAAGGGATTTTTCGAGTTGATTACACAATACAAATCGGTATTAGTCAGCTTCATCAATATTTATTTATTTATCTTTAATTCTCTCTATAATCTCTCCTTTTTTCCTCTTTCATCCATTTAATCCTAACCGAAGGGAGGAGTTGTTCATCAGATGATGCTATTATTATATTATTTTAAGGGTAGCAATTCCATTGTCATAGAAAATTTGTGTCAAAAAGGATTTGAATAAGGATCATAAAACGGAGGGATTTCGCAATACAACCTCTCTGTGTTTATTTGTTTAATATAATGTCATTATTTATTTTAGGGAGTATTTTTTTATCACTGTTCTAACAGTCTTCGTCTTTGTCATTTTTTATTCTAATTTATGTAACATAATACATTTTTACAGTACGTAGGTAGGTAGATTTCTGGAGAGAATTTCAACGAATACGCATTTTTCGCATAATATTATCAAATTTAATATTGCCAGTATGACAATACACGTTTCTCTCACATTAAGAAACTCAGGGCCTCGACAGTGTATCATAGTTATAGTATAAATGGTTGTAAACACGCGTTTAATTTTATGCGAAGAACTGAATAGACCTTAATAATTGCATATTTAATGAAGCGTTGACACGTTTATTATCTGCGACGGCCACAAAGTGTTAGGCGATGACGAGACACAGTTTTACAGTAACATTGTTGTTTGTCATTTTCATAACTTAAATATAATATTTGATTTACCTATATATCTATTTGGAAACATTTCTGCAATTATGTTGGCATTGAAATCATATTGTAATACACCTCTCCGGGCATAATGTTTTATTAGTATATTACAGTATTACACATGTATAGATATATTGTTATACAATTATAGTAGGTACGCAATCAATAATCAGCAATGTAAATGTTGTGTGCATAGCAGTAAACGGTTGCCTGTCGTGTTGACGAAGCGCTGCAGCCTGCAGCGCATTAATGACGAATAAAAGGGGGAGGTACGAGGAGGGATGAAAAGAAAGAAGTTGTAGGTAAATAAATAAACAAAAATCCGTCAAAATCCATTCGTCAGTCGATTTATTATTCAACATACGTTCGATTTATATATACTACAGACGCCCACACACACACACGCACATATAGTGTTTTCTGTTGGTCCCATGGTTTTGTTTTGTTTGGTCTCGACGGAGGCCTAACCGGCAGGTGGAGATCGCACTCCTTGCAGGATAAGTGAATTGTCCTGTTTCTTTGAACCGTTTTCTTGAGCATGTTCAAGTATACCTACAAGATCTGATGCGGTCATAGCCGTCGTGTATATATACAAAGTAATATACATATACATAATATATATGTATACAACAAGAAATTTAAAAAAAAAAGTAAAAGAACCTTTTTCGCGACTTTTGCAAGTTTAATCATTATTCGCCTACCGGTCAAGAAGCCCGTTGAAATACGTACGTCAAATACACGCGTTAGTCTTTACCTCTCTCTTTCTCTCTCTCCCCGTCTCTCTTTATATATAATATAATTTATCCATAAATATATATATTTTTTTTTTCATATTTCATATTCTTATGTAGATGTATAGGTACTCGCTATTAACCGTTCCGCAAAAACGAATACCCGACGCGCATGATGATAAACCGCCTTGGAATGTAAATTTCTTCAGTCGCAGAAATATTTATTTTTCTCAACAATTCTGTGCGAGACCGGATAAAAGCATGAAACTCGACTACGTAGATATATTTACTTATATACGCACATATAATATACAGCTACGTATTATATTACAGGGTATACGTTATGTACACATTCACATATACACACACACTTTCATGCATACATACATAAGCGTATATGTGTGTAGATATAAGAGACCATCACGACCACGGTTGGCGGCTCTCCTTAACTTGGTTAATAGGTATCAAAAGAGGGACGCGATTGGACCGATCTCCGGTACGATGGAGTTGACCTACTTTTGTCCAAAGACCGTGCAGCACACAGAATAACGCTCAAACGATTGAATTTTTGTACGTTTATATAGATTTATTTATGATCTCAGACGGGTAATTGCTCGGCGACGTTTTGTTTTCGCCAATTACATATTGTTCTCCGGACAAATTGCTTTTGCTAGACATATTTTTACAGCGAACGTTTCACAAAGCAATTCGTATATAAATATATAGGTTTTATACATATATATGCGTAGGTACTTGTATACAGTATATATTTTATGTACACATATATTATATATATACAAACATACACATTCGGTGCTAAAACAACAAATCTTTTTCGGCTTTTGTCGTTTAGGGAGTTTTCGAATTACACGCCCAGACGTCAGACGAATTCCTTCGAATAGTAATTTTTCTGAAAGCCCTCCGCTTAAACAGGAATACAAACAATATAACTTATAACGACAGCATAAGAAAACCTTTGCTTTCACCGACTTTTGAATTTCAACAATATTCATGGAGGACTTTGTTCTATAAGTATATGCAAAACTTTGTGTCTTTATGTTTGTTATGTAATTATCATAATTATAATTATAATAACAATATACTCGGAGACTAATCCTGCAGTTCGCTGCAGCTAAGACTATTTTTAATCCTATCTTGCGCGATGTACCTATATGTTGTTATATTATTATACAATATGTTTTCACTGTTCTTAATTATTATTCTAATTAGGAAATGTTTACGAATCCTGGAATGCAGCTGTACACACGTATAGTACCATTTCAACTCACCCAAAAAAGGGGTTTTAAATTAGCACGTATGTATAGCGAAAACATCGCCAAACCCCAGAAGAAAATAACATAAACATATGATATCTGGTCTCCGTAAACGGTTTAGGTTATACCATTATAGGTGTATAAACTATGTATATATATATATATATATGTATTGAAACGGCGCGGGGTACCGCCCGATGCCTGATGTTATTATGCATGACCGTTGGTCGAAAAATGCATACATATATACGCACACACACGGGCCAACCAGACGGGAATATGGTCCGCGAATAAATCGATTGTCGTCCGCATACGAGTGGAATGCTGCACGTCGTTTAAAGAGGAAAAAAAAATTAAACGAAAAAAGAAAAAAATCTATATATATATAGTAAAAGTAATAATAATAATAATAATAATAATAATAATACCTATATACGCCGAGGCGACGGTGGCCCCCGCTATATATATATTATATATATTATATGGGTATGTATATGTATAAAACGAACGCTCGAAACCGAGGTAAAATTCAATTCGGTTTTGCGGACCCCGAACGGCAAGATGGCCGGAGGGGAACCCCGTATCGGGGTCGTATACACACACACACACACACACACACACACACACACACACACACACACACACACACACACACACACACATAAATATATACAGACACACCGACGACGACAATACACACGGTTTGGCGTGGTCCCAAGTCTGTGCCGTACAGCTATACTATTATAGTGCATAAGACACGAGCTGCGTTTCGGTCCTCGACGGCGGGGTCGTAATACGTATATTATATTGTAATTGCGTTATATGCGCACCGGAGGCGCCGTCCAAGTCTGTTTGTCATAATATCATAATATATATTATATATATATATATTATATATATATATAACTTTTTAATTTATTCCCTTTTTTATATAATATATAGGTATATATATA
The DNA here is from genome assembly GCA_027563435.1 of Nasonovia ribisnigri. NCBI lineage: Eukaryota > Metazoa > Arthropoda > Insecta > Hemiptera > Aphididae > Nasonovia > Nasonovia ribisnigri. The sequence continues at coordinate 18,752 of JANEHU010000079.1, forward strand.
TAATATACATTATACACGTGTTATGTTTGCGTATATATTCAACGGGTCGGGTGAAAAAAGCTCTTCGAGGTATAAACCAAAGTGCCTATGTATTATATATATTTATTTTACTTGCACCCACGGCGATCTGCAGCTTAGATTTTCGTATGCACTCTGTACCTATATTACGTTGCTGTTGCTGCTGCAGATAATGCGCCCGTGGAAAATATATTTGATATAATATATATGTATCCATATTATATAAAACAGCATAAAGTCGTAACGATCATCGTCCGACCGGTGGAAGTTTTTTTTACCGTTTCGTCGTACTGCAGTGTCGTCGATAAATTAATGAAAAATAACGTGCCGCGGTTCTGCAGTAATTTACTCAACCGTTCGAAAAGAAATGTACAGGTCTGATGCGTACGCCGCTGCTGAGCAATCAATCGTTCGAAAGCGAGCGGAGCGAAGAACCGAAACAAGTGCATAATAATAATAATAATAATAATAATACAGGACGTGCAAGACACTGTAGGCGGCAGGTAGGTATAATACATCGCGTAAAAGACGAGTAAATTATAGAACAAAATACATTATGACTTAACTGCCGACCGGAAGAGTCTGTCCCGGTGCGGTGACAATATCGGTCGAAACGATCGAACAACGTAATAACGTTATACTTGTGGCGTATAGCGAACGACGAAGGAAAAAAAAACACGATGTACCTATACGATAAACGGCCGGCCGCGGTTGCATATTATTACACTCGCAGCGCACACACGTGCTCGTATAACAATATACACACTATTCGTAAACGCGTATAATAATATATAAATTACTATTATATAAGAAGGCGGCTAAAAGGATTTTATTGCGCTCACCCCGGCATATAATATATCATATCGAGTGCATAATACGTGTTGCAGCGACTGCAGTTTCTCGCCGTGCATACGCGCGGAAACGTCATGAAAATATGATTGGCGGCGAAGAAAGAGGGGGAGGGGGTGGGGTGGCCCGTAAAAGCCGTGTTTGTGTACTCACGTTTTAATAAGCGTACCGTGTTTTGTACGGATACGCGCGTATAGTGTGCATGCTATATATTATGTGCATTATAAATATCACACGCTTTGCCGGAGAAAAACAAGAAACCAAAACACGGCTTTCGTGTGCACGAGAGTCGTCGGCACCGATATATTATTATACGTAGGTATATATATATATATGAGTAAGTAATACATGAATCGACTGTACGGCGATATTGCGAAATACTATGTGGAGCGCATATTATATTATATCGGGTCACGGAACGATTATCGCCTTTACATTCCCCCGACGAGTACCCGTACGAGATATACGTATATGTGAGAGATCTGTCTAAAATAGGTATGCGTATAACATATTATTGTGAATAGTATATTATTAAAATAAATATTGTAAAACTCGAGAGGTCAATGTCACTCACGCGTCTCGGCGAATGGGTTGGGGGTACGAGGGACATTTTTTTTTTTTTTTATGAGAAAGATACAACAAACATAAACGATGGTATGCTGTATGGCTGGGACGACGACGCGACGTCACACGCAAAAAGCGCATGTGCAACTGGCGTGTATCGTACGCACAGTATAAGTTGTACCTGTATTGCATTATACATTAGATAATATCGGTGTCCGACGGACCGGCGTCGGGGTTGCGGCATCACGAGGAGGGGTGTCGGAATAATATCAGAAAGCATAATAATATACAATATATATACTCTTCGGGTCTCGTCGCCGTATATATATTATACTCGCAGACATAAACACACACATACACACTATTTATACGGTCATGGTATGGGCGATATCATCGTCGACGGTGCGGCAGGGTCGGAAGGGGAGGCGTGACCGGATCCGCGCAAACGGCCGCGGCGGAATCGCGGTTAATGCCGAGCATCGTTTGTGCGCGCGTTTCGCCGCAGAGTCGCAAATCCGCCCACCCGCCCGCCATCCCACCCGTCCGTCGTAGCCACCGAGTTTTTATTTTTCTCCGACTCCTTCTCTGTCTCGCTCTTTACCCCCTCGGAAGTGCGTGCAAACGCCAAAGCGACCGCCGGGTGGACGGCAGCTGCATTGTTATTAAATTCAGGGTACGTACGCGTCCGAGAGCTCCCCACCCCCGCGGCGACGAAAGATCACACACACGCAAGCGCACGCCACGCACTCGCAGAAATGTATAATATATTATTTTATTGTACCTATATTCGAGTAATGTAAACACGATATTGTTATTATTATCGTAATGTGTGCACACAGAGTGTTTGGCCAAATCACCAAGCCCGAAGCATGTTTAAAATACAATAATATATACATGACGTGTGTATAATATATTGATAGGCACCCGCTGTATACAATAATAATAAAATGTAGGTGTCACGTGTTTTGATCGGTTTTGTTGTGTACAAAAAAATAAATAAATCCGTCTCACGCGGTTATTGGAATTCTTTTGCCCGACTATATATACGAGTATAATATCATCCATCCCGTCGTCGTGGATCGTTTCCCGTGCATATTATTATAATATTTTTGAGATATCATACAATGCGGAATAGGTCTGACAATGGAAATATATATAACAATAATAATACCGCCACAGTGCCACACACATACACACACACACACACACACACACACACACACACACACACACACACACACACACACAGTGCAGTCACCATAGGGATGATGATAATAATAATATGTCATTGGCATTAAAATATACAATACGCTATCGTGCATTATTTATATTTTGGTTGTTAAACGACGCCAGAAATCGGAATAATCGGAAAATGCGTTTAGAGTTTTACGACCACGCGGGCTACGTCAGCTGCACCGGGTCGCCCGATGGCGAGGGGGAACATTACAGTTCCGATGTTTTTTCCTCGGACGTCAATGCTGCGCAGTAAATTTGTCGAAAATGAAATATTCTCTTCGAGCTTTTGGAAATCCCTCCGGTACAACAAACCAAAATGGATGGAACCACGGGGGATTTGAATTGCAGGGTCGGTGGGTAGGTGTATAGCTTTGGACAAACGCACGACAACTAATAAACGACGATCGAGCCATAGAATATGGCGTATACATTATAATGTGTACACATTATGCACTACGCGTTTATGCAGTTTTACGACTATCGACAGGTGTTGAGTAATATAATGGAGAAAAAGCGTTTCGTCGACTTATAAATTAACGTTTTTTTTTACGAGTGATCCTAAATTTATTTCACCATTACGCGGATAGCTCTATGTGGTTTTGGGTTAATGAAACAGCTTATGATATTATTATGCTTTCTTGTTGATTTACGAAAGCCATATCGTGTATCAGTGTACACTGTACACACACAAAGTCACACACACATGAGATAACGTAACGGTACGGGCACACATATTATAAAAATTTAAAAAGAAAAACCATAGGGCCAAATTGAATCGACCTTGTAGGTGCGTTTAATGTAGTCGACGCGTTGAAGTCGGTCAACCTCGAAATCGGTTATCGTAGGTGAGAGGGAAAAGTGAACATTGAAGACTATATGTAATAATAATAATAATAATAAGAGTTGTTCCGACGTGTAATATAATATTACAATAATAGAGTGTTTGATGAAAAACCGATGGCGTTATATGGGACATACACCTACATGTTTTTTTTTTATCGAACAACTATCCAATAATAATAAACATTTTAAAACTATATGTTAATTCTGGTCAGTAATTTATCGATCTGGTTCAATAACAGACTAATTATTATAAATACACGTCACAAAATGTGCGCACTGAGCGGTGTTATGTAATATTATTGTAATATCATAATACTTATTATGCATCTACGGGTTTACGATAAAGTTCTATATTTTGTTTTTTTTTTTTTTTATTGTTAACCGTCTTTCCCAATGCATAATTTTCATGAAAACATCATGCCTGCTTGGAAAGTTTTCGTTTCGCTTAACGGTGGCGGCAGGAAGCGACGATGACAAAGACGACGAGAGAGCGAGAAAAAAACATTCGAGATTACTACGGTTTTAAAACGGAATGAATAATGGTTTTTAATTGTTATTTAATAGTTTGAGCGGCGCAAATGTTTTGTTAAAGCCGTTTGTTATTTATTTTTCGTCCCACTCGAGAATAATAATATGATGGTGATGATGGTGATTATGATGATGATGATGATAATATATGAATGTAATGAATGAATATTATATCCATCATCGTACCACGAAGCCATTATTATATTAATGTGTCTAATGTCATTTTTTTTAAGTCGTCTACGTTGTCAAGTAGATTTTGCATAGGCGTTTTTCAGAAAGGACATTAGGTAGGTTTCGCCCTTCAAAACACGTCGACGTCAATGAAATGTTCATTTTGTTTTGGAAAAATAAAAATATTTATATTTCGTTCCACAACGTTTTAATTATAATACTTTTCAAACATCCAGTCGCCAAGATGACGAAACGGCGTGTTACACAGTGTAACGTTTACACACTTTGAATAATAATATTTCTTAAGAATTTTGATTGGTTTTAATTTAAACACATCGAATAAATTCTAATAAATATGTAAATATTAAAATGTTTTATTAATTTTTTTTTCCACTCTATACCTACGCCCATGTTAATGACGTGTTTAGCCGTATACAAATTCCACAACGTAACCGTACGCATTGCAGTGTATTCAGTCATTGGTACAATAATTAAATTATTTTAATTAACTACCTACACGACGTAAATAAAATGGCGAGTTAGATGCATATAGATTTTCAAGGGAAAAACAAAATGCTAAATCAGTAAATCACTACAGAGAACACGCCCGCGGGAATACAAAACAATTTCATGCGCGATTTGAAATAAAATATTGACAAAATTAGTTTAATTTTTATTTCTTGTCGACAGCGCAAAAAACGAGTAGACAATCGAAAAGAATGTACCGAAGAATGCGGTTATTAAAACCTAATGGAATTTTACGGTTCACGACTTTTGCGGCGTTTATAAGCGTTTGTCCAAATTGATCTATAGAACTGCTGGCTCGCAAAAACTTCGGCAAGTTTGCTTCTTTTGACTGGTATTAGTTTTAAAACTTTCCGCCCAGAAATTCGAGAGGAGATTACCGCTTTTAGAAAACTGTCGTTTATCCAATAATTTCGTTATATTGGCGGAGCTTTAGCTGTGGATCGAGCGATGTATTTTTAAATAATGTGAGTATAATATAAATAAATGTACAGGATGCGCTACCCTTGTATTGCGTTTGCAACGTTTTCCCGCGTCGAGTTTATGGAAAAACGGAAAACCACAGTATTGTGCCCCCTGTACACGCATGTCTTATACGCTGGGGCGTACGACGTCGTCGTTATCGTTATTTGCGGAATACGTGTCAAACGACCAAAAGTAGTAGGTAAGTAGTTGCTGCGAGTCGAAGTAATTTCCCGGTTTTTTTTTTCTCTCGTCTCTGCGGTTTTTTTTTCTCAAGCCCTCGAAACAGTTGAAACGTTCCGACGTGAAACAAAATCCGTCCAAGGCTCGCTGCTGTTGGACGTTTACCAAATGTTCGATCCCCTATGCGGTTTTTTTTTCACCGGTCCGAATTAACGCCCAAACAAAAAGACTCTTCCTTTTGTGTGTACGACACCTTTACGAGCGAAATTAAATTTAGACCCGTCAATTATATTTATATACATAACATGTGTATAATATATATATAAATACTATATAGGTACCTACACATACAATACACATATACACATTACACACTCGCACATATATTATTACACATATCGAGCATTGTTGTCCAATGCCAAGTAGGCGTTTGTATGGGAATATAAAAACCTATAGAAAATACCAGCCAAACACCAGCTGCAAGATTTTGCAGAGATGATTTTTTTTTTCACAATCGCGTATTGTTATTATTATTATTTTTATTATTGTTCTGTATAATACGCGCGTATATATAGAGATACATGCATATACGACGCTTTCGGTATAAACTCATATTTTTTATCGACATCCCACTGCGTTGATCCATATTATATGTATCTATTATTATTATTACCTACTGTTATTATATTTATTACTAGGATTATCATCATTATTTTTTTTATCACAATGTACACAAATATGCATAGGTACGCATAAAACAATGGCGACATAAGCGCGTTAGCTGTATAAAAAAAAACTCAAGTGCGCTCGTTGAATTTAGATAAAAAAATAATATTATAATATTGAATTGTACGGATATATTGTAAATGTGCCATGTTTAAACGGGTCACATCAAACTTTTAGAAACAGGCGAACAGTTGACTTAATTCCTCTGCCCAATTAACACAGTTATACACATGGCTAGTAAGTAATATTATAACAGCTACATACTCAGCGTCTTATATATAATATCACTTATCGTATCATATTTTTTACGGAAGATACGGTTCTTCTAAAGTTACTCTACGTACTCCATTATGGGTAGATTATAGACAGATATATTATAATATTATATTATACTGTAAACGCCACATATGCCCTATAAATATATAAAATATATATAATATGCAATTACATACATATGTGTATAATGTATTTTAAAACGTGGTATCCGAACGTAATTTATTTTTAAGTATGGTTGTGCATAGGTAGGTTCTAGCAGTACGTCGTCTCGTGTCTAACCTACAACTGGTGACGCATAATAAATCCGAGACATTGTAATTCAACGTGACGTGAGCTTGGTGATACGATCGTCTCGCGCCACTCTGTCAATATTTTCTTAGATCGCATAAAAACTTCCGCCGATTAAAATGCCGCCTCCGCCGATGCCGCCGATACCGAGTCGAGGTGTCGCCGACACGTAATAAAATAAATTGAAAAATCCTTGTGAACATAATATAATATAGGTACCTAATATATTATAATAGTAATAATATGCACAACGAACGTCCAAGATACTAAGATAAATATATTATTTTAATTTTATGTATATTCTGCAATATAAAGTTTATTATTTTATCTAATTAATATGTTTTGAAATGCACTATTCTCCCAATTAGTTGTACCTATACAAAAAAAAATCCAGAGCAAAGTGGAAAAACAACTACACAATAAAAATAGAAATAAAAACAATTATCTATGTTTGTGTAATATAATATGAATATTACTACTTTATGAAATTTAAAAAAAAACAATTTAATTTAATCTCAAACCCAAACTTAAAACTGCAAAAAACCGTATTTTATTTCTCAGTAAAAAAACAATATTATGTTGTTTAGTCTAACACATCAGCTGTATATTTTACCGATATATAGCTGTTTTAACAGACAGGTAATAATATCATCGTAATATAATTAATAATATTATTCCTTCAGCATAATATAATATTAATATGTAACACAAACACCGATTATAGATAGATACCTAGAACGACTGTTGTGAATTCGTAATACTCTTCGTGGGACACCCTGTTTAGCAGAATATTGGCTGTAGGTATACAACCTAATATTATAATATTAATGCTACATTATGTTATGATCAAGTACCTATGCATACATTGCAACGCTATATTATTACTCATTACATATTATAGATAGGTACACTTATAGTAGTACTATTACAGAGATAATAATATTTCGGTGTGACTGGTGTGAGTACCTATAGATATGTAACTACTTTAATATACCTAGTGATATAACAATATATTGGTATATTACATAAAAAATGGGTGCGCAATGTAGACTTACAATAATCGTCCGATGATCAGAATCAAACTCAACGATCGCTATCACTCTATCAGTCTTACAGAACACGATTTTTTTCACGCATTCTGACAACAACATTCACGAAACGTAGGTATATAGGTACAATTATTACAGAATGCATACCGAATGTGGATATAATATGTATAATATAATAGGTATCCACATTAGGACCACGTTCAATGATTGAGGATAGGAATCGGTACATGTAAGATACCTCATTCGCTGAATATATTATAGATAAGTACGAGAATTATATACCCGGTTGCGCACGAGGAATTCGAAGATATCGCGCTTAAACCCGACCCAGCTGCAGTTATAACCGTATGCGAGGGGCCACATCATAAACGACGATTAATAATAAATCGGCACGAAGAGCTGTAATAATAATATAACTATTAAAAAGCTAATTTAAAAGAAAATAATAATAAAAAAACAAAATAAAAAACAGTAATAATAATAAATTGTCATTATATATACCCACGTCGCGGCTGTATAATGCGTGCTGCGGATTAAAACCCAATTAGAGTGCGCACATTATACTTTTGTATGCATTATGGAAATAATTATGACGGAACAATTTTTAAAACTAGCGAGAGCGCTACGCATATAGTTATAATAATGCATACACGCACTGTGTGTGCAGTTGGCTATACATTATATTATTATTATTATTATTATTAACGCGGTCGCAAATGCCGCAGCCAAACCGATAAATTGTCCGAAACGGGTCTCGGTGATATATAATACACGCGGCCGTATATCATTGCGGCGTACGGAGAAAAAAATTGATATCGAAAATAATATTATAATCATAATATATATCTGTATTAAATATTATATTATGTACCTCCCCACCGGTGCGTCGCGGTCGTACTTCGCTATACGCAGTTCCAGTTGTACTACTCGTATAACACACATCCTATACACATACATACAGATATACTGTTGTAACTCGTAATATACATGGCTCGACTACGTCTCGAGTCGAAAACGGGTTGTGCGCACTCGTGGATCGCGATGCACACACGGAATGATATTACACGTCATGTATTATAATTTATAATATATCGTAAAATTATTACGTCGACCGTGTAGTTGTTGTACCGCACGGGGAAAAAAAAAAAATCACGTCCATTATATAACGCGGTGCAATGATATTCGATAGTGAAGAAAAAAAAAAATAAATAATAACAATAATAAATAATAGTTTATGATAGACGGACGAAAATAAAATACGAAATATAATGATATAACGCCACGTTGACGATCTGTGGAGAATTATATTATTATTATGATTCCGGTGCAAGGACCGAACTCGGCTCGAGCGGGCATGCGAACGCCGCCGCAGTTAGGTACCACGAACACCCGCCCATGATGTGGTAGTTTCGTGCGCGCCCTGCAGATCGATATTGTACGGTGTTATTATTATTATATACGTATACGCGGCACAGAGAAGACGTCCTCGCATATTTTATATTTACATGACATACACACGCGTGTATAATATATTATTATATTATGACACACACGCACACACACGCACGCACGCACATCCCACGTCGCCCGTATACCGTGGTCCGAGTGGTTGTACTAGGCTCGGCGAGTATATACCTAACCACCCGACCCGGCGGAGGTGTGCGGTATACGGTTACAGAAATCGGGCAGACGGTTGCGGGTTCTGTGTAATAATAATAATAATAATAAAGCATATCGCACCGGTGCGTAGGTACCTACATAGAGAATATTACAGACGGCAGCCTTCGGTCGGGGACGGAGACGACGGAAATTCGACAAAATCGGATGCTTCGATTTTCCACCACGGGCGTTGCAAAATACAACGTAGGTAATAATATTACGATAAATATCGAAATATTAATAATACCGTACGAATATGTTTTCGATAAACCTAATGACGTATATAATGTATTATACGAATTAGGTCTTTATGGAAACAATAACGTCTGGCAGCTTTTATGTGTACGAATATCATAAATATTATACATCATAATATACGACCGCGGACCGGTGGCATGCTGCGTCGCATTAAATATAGCGCGGAAAGCGACATTTTCACTTTGGCTGACACTTTTCACGGCCGATCCCAATGCGAAAGCCAACGATGCCGGACGGAAAGTGTTATTTTCACTCTCGTCCAAAACGACGATGCGGTGATGATCCCGTGGGGGGGTAGGTGGTAGGTCTTACACATGTGACAGATATAAAGTGACATCCGTACACGGTGGAGTAGTATTGTATTCTCGTGCACGCACTTACTATACACACACGGACACTACAGAAAAGCTCGCACCCGGATCGAATATAATATTATATTATATACATAGGCATTATACGTGTTTACCCGCCGCAGAAGCGAGCGGTTTAGCGTTAACCCTTCGCGGGCGATATTTTTGGCTATATTACTATTACGGAGGGGCCAAGGGGGATGGGGCGGTTTTCATTTTTATCCGTCCCGAATTCTCGTCCTCCACCTCTGCTTTTCTGTGTCAAAACGAGCAGCATACATGCCCTATACGCCGTTATATTATATGTACATAATGTGAAGCGCACATTATGATGCACGCCATACTATTTTATACACGTATAGGTGTGACGGGCGAGCCGCGCACGCGATTTCATATTTATATAATATTAACCCTGCGGAGGGGCGTCCCGAAAATCCTTCATGTCAAGATATAAAAGCCACTTTTTATCTGTAAATACGTATCACATACGGCGCGTGTAGTAGGCATATTATAATAATATGGCGAAATTCGTGACGCCGACGATCGGCTAGCGTGCACCTATATAATATAAACGCGATGTAATATATTATTTATACGACGCGTACGATGCTTATACACACACACGAGAGAATATTATTATAATATCGTATGCACGTACCGCATGTATACGCGGTTTACACATTGGGTGACTCGTGTATAAGCCCTGTTGGCGAATACCTACCTATAATATATTATACCGGTGTCGGTTATCTAATATGGACCATACATATACCTAATGATATGAAACGCGGGGGTATAGGTCGAGCGGGCGTGCGGAAATCGTGAGCGCGCGCCGCACGTACTCGTCGAGACGTTTAAGCGATGATTTTCACGAGTAATACGCCTAATTATTACCATCGTACATATTTTATATTACACGCTCGTACAGCACAGGCAAAAATACATATAGGTACGCACAATATGCGACGGACATTCCATTATTTGCATTATTATCACACACAGACGCATATTATATAGAAGGCGATAATGACGGGTTTAGGCCGAATATAATATTACAATAATAACTGCTGCGGAGGGTTGTCGCCGCCGCCGTTGTGTACTGCAGCGAGTGGCGATTTTCGATAAACGCCGTTCATTCTATGTGCAACGATGGCCATCACAATAATAATATTATAATATGATATGCGCGTATAATTATAGGTACTATTATAGCGCATACACGTATTAACATGTATAATATGACGTACATGCGCGCCGCGATGTGATTCCAAAGTCGATAGCGTCAACGACAAACGCGGTTACTGTACTGTTATACACACAGGTCCATATATTTAGTGAATCGTGGTATTAGGTGGGGTTGGATTGACAATTCCTCCCAACGGCACTGCTCAGGGAGCGGCAATATTGTTTTTAACCACTTAGTATAATGTATGCCCATGGCTATAATGAGTATATTATCAAATTGCGAAGAGAAAAAAAAATTAAAATACAAAAAATCCTAATTAAGTAGGTACTATTAAAATTTAAAACTACTTTTATGGCAGTTTGTTTGTTGCCCCCGGCGTCAACTTTTCTAAATACCCGTAGTCCTAACTACACTGAGTGCGGTAAAATCACGTGCCACGCCGATCGCTCTTATTGCCGCTGCATAGTTAGTGACGGTAATATTATAATTTCCAGTGTGTGCGTTTTTGTCAAACCACCCACTCACGAGCTATAAATGAAAAGAATTGCTAACCACGGTGATGATTTTAATATCTCTGGCGTTGATGGTTTACTGTAAAAACAATATTGTTACTGGCCTGTATAGCCTGTTTATCGAGCGCGTAAAACGAAAAAAAGATAATTTCTATTGATAAGAATTAATGTATTAAATATTAATTGCACTTGGCGTTTTGTAGGTTAATACACTTGAAATTGCCCTCTTAGAATAACGTTACGGGTTACGTGGGTTTGGCTATAATAATATAGTCTTATATTTTCGATGTTGTTAGGTAATCACTTTGCGGTATTCACTTTTCGATGCAAAAAGGTTCATCAACCTGTTGTGAAAAATACATAAGTATACGATCAATATGACATAGGTCATGCCTATAATATATGGGATGCGTAGTGCGTACCTATATAGGATTCGGATTTGGGTAGTATTTTCCAGAAGAAAAATCATTATTTTTGAATGTTATAAGAAAAAGAAAACAATGATTATGAAGTGGTTCTAATCTCCCTTCAGAATAATATTTAAATGACATAATTTAAAAATTATTTAAAATTAAAATGTATAATACACAACACACCGTCCCCCATGGGAGCTCTATCCCTCGAGAACTGAAGTGAGAATAAAAGAAGCATTAACGTTCAATCCTTGTATCTTAACGTGTAATTTTTCATTTTGTCATTCTTAAAAGTACAACCATATTTTTAAATTGTTAAATTAATTTTGAACGTTACTCGAATCCTATGTAGAGTTTTTAAAATGTTAAAATACAAACAATTAAAAATATAGGGGCATTGTTTGATGTGAAGTACAATATTATTTAAGTTAAGTTAATAATACAATTGATAACCATTATAATAGGGATAACACGTGAGGGTAGTCGATGCCTCGGTTTAAGTGCAATTGGTAGGTTAAATTTTTTTTTTTAGCGAAGAGAGTATTGATACAAAAAAGAGGTTAATTAGAGTGGGCAGCTGGACTACCCCCGTTTTATCCGGAGGTTGTATTAAATGACTGTACAAAGATGACAACAACAATAAATAATTGTTAATAATCTGACGACTTGGTACGAAAGAACAACGTTTTAATAATATATATAATATATTATACACTGACCGTCGACACAACCATCAACAATAAATGATATAAACCCGATTATAACTTCATGGTTGATGGGAGTGGGGGGGAGTGGAGCGGTTGGTCTTTAATTATATTTATATCCCGTGAAGCAGGTTATTATTAATTATTATTATAGGTACGGTATTATATCAACTGCGGAAAAAAAATTAAGCGCTAATTCGAAACGATGTTTCATCGTGAAAAGCGACTAAGTGTACACAATTAATTATCTTTGCGAAACCGTTAACCGAATTAATAATAATTTAACGTCACATCGGTAAAATATCATAGAACATTATTACAATAAACAATATTCAAACGTATTAACATATATTCAGGTATTATTACACTATATTATATATGTTTTTCACTGTGGGCGGAGTGACTGGGACGGTGGCGTTTTCGGGCGGCGGTGGCGTCAGTGGCGTACCTCTAGGTATTTAATCAACAATCAATTTAGACGGCGCGGGGCGGGTATACCTGCACTCGCGAAAACAGACGACGTTGTCCCGACAAATTTGATTTACTTGAAACGCGCCCGAGTTCGCCGTCGCTGATTAAAAGCGATATTTATTTTAGCCCGCAGAGTACAATGGGAGGGTGGGCAACCGGGCGAGCGGCGGCGAATTAATTCGATTACAGTTACACCTACCCGAACGTGCGTGCGGCTAACAGTTTTAGTTTTTGATCTATTTTCTGAGGAAAAATCTACTTTGAGAAATTAATTAATGCCACCCCACGGGCCGCGGTCTTGTATAATGCTGCACGGTATCGTATTATAACATCCAATCATAGGCTCCGCCGTACACACTTAGTGGCCGATCGCGTATATACACTTCATAATCTCGTGTATACACAAATATATACGCACACAATCATCAAGTTGTTGATTACTACCTACCTATGTGTGTGTGCGTGTGTGTGTGTGCGCGAGCGAGGGGAGTTTTGAGCAGCTGCAGCGGAGAATGACAAAGAGGCGGTGTAGGAGTGTAGACGCTGTGTATATAATTATTCGTTCCCTGCGCGCACACATTTTTGTGGGACATTACACGCGACGTCATAAAGGCTTTCCGCAGGACCGAGTTTATTCCGTCCGTCGTTTTTAAGTCGTACACCCCTCCGCCGCCGCCGCCGCCCCTTTCGTTCCCCAACAACAGCAGCACGTGACATTTTTCACCATACCTATTTTAATGCTGCGCATACACGTCATAACAACAACAAGAGTTTATTTTATTCTACGCTCGCCGCACGCGTATGTACACCTACCGTATACGCGTTCATACAATGATATGCAAAATAATGGTAAGACATGTTATATTAGGTGTACAGTGCAACAACGATAAGATAAAGCGCGTGATATATATAGTGTCGCGTAATCCGAACGGAATTTCTCGCGTGGATTCCACGACTCCGCGGCGTGCAGTGTAACATTGTGACGGCGAGATACACGCGAAGGGGCACCGCGGCGACCACCGTCGCGAAACGTTTTAAATATTCGTCAAATTCGTGTTTTAACGCACGGGGACGACTGCGTAGGGGAAACGACCCGAAACGTGATTAAAAAAAAATTTAAGTTAAATGAGGTGCGACGGCGGCGACAACGCAGTAGTCTAAAAGTTTTAGTGAAAAGAAAAATTTAAAAAAAAAACCGACCACCCAGAGCCATAAAGCGGCGCGCCGCTCTAACTTTTTAAACGCGAACTCAAAGGTTTCGCATTACTTATTTATACGTACATTATAATGCACGCCGCCCCGTGGATTATGTTCGTATTTTGTTAAAAAACAAAGAGCGCATCATATTGTCGTTTAACCACCGTCATCCGCGGCTTTTAGTTTTCGAGTAGGTATAGGTATCTATATTATACGATCGAAAATTTCGACAGTGAACGATCAAGTGATCGGATCCGAAGATTGTCATCGACGATGTTAAGTAAATTAGTTATTCACCTACGATCTGCATCTACACGGAGGGCTCCGTACGGGTACCTACCTATATAATATAATATACGTGGGATGGACCGCACCCGAGTCGATAACGTTTCCTGCAGGATTTTCTAGAGGATCGAAAAAGGGGTTGGTGGGGTTCGCCCCGGCACTGTAACTACATATAATATCGTTTACCGAAATGTGGAAATAATTTTTTACCAAACTCCGCGTTTACCGAATGGGATTCCCGAACATGGTTATAAGAACACGGCAGAGAGTGATAGAGAGCCGGTCCAGCGGCGGCGTTATGGTCGGTCCCTCGGGTGTCGTTCAGCACTAGCCCAGAGCCACTAAAGCGGCCATCTTTTTATTTTTTAATGGACTTTATACATTTTTCATCGGTATATTCGGTACTCACGCAATTATACATGTTTTCTTTATATAGTGGACTGGACTGAACAAAGGTTGCGTGGGATGCCGAACCAATTTCGATCGGTTGGTACAATTTTTGCAAATACGACACGAGGCGCGGTTACATTCGTCATACATATTACCAGATATATTATCATTAAGTATTTATTAAGAAGAAAAAATGCGAACAAGTTCCACGATAAGCTAAAAGTGATTAGGTAGGTATTGAAATAACTGCATGCATGGACGAAAATCATTACAAAATAACGCAAAGTAATCATATCAGTAAAATACTATTATAATAATTATTATCAATATATGGGTGTCAATATTTCAACAATTTTAACAATTCGCATTCCTTGGATTCATGTGGTTATTTTGTACAAATATTTATCAACATTTATTCGAGTGTATATAATACATGTCAAATATCTGTGAATTATGATAGAATAGAAGGCATGTCATAAAAGTGCACAAAACACCCGGGTAGATTCTATTTTTCTTAGTATAATATTTTGGACATTTGGTTTTAATACTCAAAAGTTCTCTATCAGCTTCAGTTTTTTTCTACATTCCTGGTAAAATGTTTATTCGGTCAAATACTTTTAAAACTCAATAACGTCTAAGCTGGGTTCGAAAGTTTGGAGCTAACCGCTGTCACACACATCCTTTGCAGTAAGCTCGCACTGCACAACCTTTTCTCTGATATATACGGGCGTTAAACTTCAAAACATATTCTATCTCAGACACACACATTTGTATTATATATAATTTAAGTGTATTTATGTGAAATTAAATTAAAAGGGCTTTTTTTTGTTTTAATAAAAGTTATATAATATAAGTTATAATATATTTTAATCTACGGTCCAGTGTAGAAAATATATTAGGTAAACGTAAAGTTATTGAAATCGGCGTTATGATTTTCGACAGTGATACGTATTATTAATAGTGTAAAATATGAAAATAAATCCGTCGGTAACGTCAAAACGAGTAAAATCCAAGAGCATATCAATAATAAACAGAAGGTTTTGTTAATCGGACCATTAACCAATGGCCAAAAAATGGCATTGTCCTATTTAAATTTGCAATATATTTAAAACATAATAATCGCCCCGGAGGGGATTAGTCGACCCTAAATCACGTGAATTATTGTATTATATTTACGCCCTCATAACTAAAAAACACACATACGCACCCTCATACACACACATACGAACAAATACACATATTTATTATATATTAATAATGATTTATATTTTATCATAGCACCGTGAACAGTGTACACTGTTCATCATATAGGTACATAAGTGTATATTATATATTAAGTAGTCTTTCTAAAAATATCTATTGTGTAAATGGAGCAGCAAAATGTAAGTTTTCATAGCCTTTCCCAGAAATTTTTTCACATTTTTTGTTATATTAATTACCCTTCGCGCGCAGAGTTCAAAGCGAGACTTCCTTTGTATATTATATTATTTCTAAGTGAAGGAACGCAAGTGTAATTTTTTTAGTTTTTTTTTTTATTTCGTTGTGCACTTAACGCGTTCTCTGTAAAATGACGGTAAACGGCGGCGTGTGTGTGTTCGTGAATATATATACATATGTGTGTGTATAGTTGTCATTGTATATATAGTCATCGTTAAATTTTACGGTAATTATAAAATATTTACATAATTCAAGAGTACTGCGCAGCTATCTACAGACACACACACACAAAATATAACATGTGATGTTCCTTTTTAAAATGTTTAATAATACATCACATTTTTTTTTTTTTTTTGTTTTACAATTAATGAGTTTTAATTATTCTTTCTATATTTTCACGCCAAGGGGGGTGAATAGTAGATTTTGGACGTCCTCGGAAATTTTCTAGAACACCCGCATTTTACTACACGCAACAGACATAATTTATATTTCACGTTGCCATTGGATACTATACATGGATACGTAGAGAAAGATTTTCGGCAAACCCCTATTTCGGACACTGAACACATGACTCTATTGGATATTATGTCGTGGGTGAGTTGTATATGCTCTTTGCTATCCGATCAGCCAAGCTCCATTAATACCAGCGTACAAAACGTCGCCCAAAGGCTACGAGGATACTTTTAACGACCATTTTTCAAAATAAAGAATGAAATAGTGAAAAAAAAATCAATGAGGATAATATAAAGTAAGCTACCCCTAAAAACACGAAGGGATTATACCAATTCTTGTACCATATTTTGTAAATATCACGTTTTTGTTTACAAATATTAGCATAAACAAGTAAGTTGAATCATGACTTTAATCAAAACTTAGAATCTTAACTTTCAAGTACCTATATACTTTTTTATTTTACCACCTATCGAATACACAGCCGTCGTATAATGTGCAAGACTTTCATTATAGTGCTTACTGTAGCGATTATATTTATGAAAATAAAAAATCGTGACATGTTATATGACTAATAATAAAATATTTTATAATCATACAATATAGTATAAAAATACTCAGGTTTTAAACTAATATGCATTTGGTATGCTTATTTTAAACTCCAAGCGCACTGACATTGAGTTTAATATATATCGTCTGTCAAATACAGAGTCAAACATATATTTTTGAGTGTAAGAAGTATTGTTTTTATACGTCAAGAATAATTTAATTTTGAATACATGGAAGGGAAAGTTCAAAGTTTCGATATAAACAAGTTTAAGTGACGAGCAATTTAGTAAGCATGTAAACATATTGTTCAGTAAACTTGTAATCTCTAGTAGGTATAGTAAAAACTACAACTTCCTGTCAATCTAGGAGAGATGAAATATACATTGTGAGTCAACTTTTTTACTAAAAAACCACAAAAGCTCATAGTTTTAAAATAGTTTGAAATAGTAATCAACAACTATTAAATAAGATACGACAATAATAATTTTTTTAACGAAGCTATATAATATATCCCTATATACATTTTGTATAGGTACACATATTTGTTAACATTCAACAGTTTAGCCTACGTTTGACGATACTGATATATGTTACTTGAAACAATTTGATTTATTATGTTATAACATTGAAATACTGAATAATAGGAAACTTGCGTATGTGTACGGTAATTGTATCTGTCAGATGGAAATGGCTCGATAACCAAAATGTTATTAAATTACGAGTTTGTGATGTTGGGAATGACAGTATTAATGGATTATGTACTGGCTATGACCATAAACCGAATATCGATGTAATTAATTTCTCAGATTATGTTTAATATTGAACTTGCTGTTGCTGTATATACAAATTGAATAATTGCATTGCGCCCTAATGAAAGATAATACGTTTAGTCTGTTGTAATATTTTACAACGTCGGTCTTTGGGACGGAAATAATTTTTCAAACATAAAAAAGAATAAGTCATTTATTTACAAAAACCGAACTGGTTGGCAGATTAAAGAGTAACGATTATTTAATTTAAAATGTGAGTATTGTAAAAATCTATGGGATAATTATACTAATATTAATAATAATAATACCTATAATATAACTAGTATTATAATATGTATAGTAGATATATTTGCATTAAAAAAGGCAATGTACCCGTGAATAATACCCGATGGAGTGGTAAACATTTATAAGCAAAAGTCGTAACAATTTTAATGGAAATTAGATACTTCATTGGTTCGCCAATTCGATACTATCAAACTAATAGCACAACAATATCGTCAGTAACACTATAGCTACATAGTTTATATACATATATTACATAAGAATGCCCTTGAGATCGCTGCGTCGGGCCGCAGTTGTACATATCGACACTATATTGGTTTTTCGCAAAAATGGTTCATACACATTTTGCAACAAAGTACGTCTCACAAAAAGGTATTTAAAGTCCGACGAATCCTTTATATATACCAACAGTACTGCAAGTTCCTCATGGGATCTGGGTCACTATATTATGAGCCATATTCTAAAGTCCACTGTGGCATACGCACAACAAAACCTAATATGTTACGACCGTCGTACAAAATATATACAGGTACCTAACCTATACTGCATTAATGACTCTGCCTCTAGTGTATTCCCAGCTGATAGCTGTATACGTGCTTTTTGTTTTGTTTGTTAATACCGTTTTAGCTTTATATACGTATACAGTCCCAGGGAACACACTACGCCATAGTCAGTGCTATAGGGAATTTTTCTCGACATAGATATCAGCATCTACTTTGTCCTCGAATATAATCCATTAAGTAGTAGCTAGGTATACGACCAAAATTAAAGACAATAATAACAATAATAATAATAATAATAATAATGATAATTATAATAAATAATAATAATAATAATAATAATAATAATAATATAAATAATAATAATAATAATAATAATAATAATAATAATAATAATAATAATAATAGTAATAATAACAACAATAACAATACAAATAATAATAATAATAATAAAGTACTAACTATCGATATTTTTTGGTTAGTAAGTAGGTACCTACCTATATATTTTAATTTAATTTTTAATTGGATAGGTATGCATAATTTTTTTAGTTACAGTTTGTGGTCAATCGCCCGTATTATAACCGGATTTCCAAGATATCGGACGTGACGAGAACCAAAGTGAACTCGCCTCTCAACTACCATATTATCATCTCGTAATTTCACACACTGGACCGAACGTTATAGGCAATAATACTTAATAACTTTGAATAGATCGAAAAAAACGTGGTACCTATGACTACTACTCGTACAGGTCGTGTGTATATATTATGGTATACATATATGCACGAGAATATTATTATGTAGAATCATTCTCGGATAACCACAAAACTATGTTATCGATTTCATAATCATAAAGCATCATCTTCTAGTATAACAATCAGACAAAGTAGGACGACATGAATTGTATAGATTAAAATAAATAATATTATTACTGTAGACTATGGCTGGAAAAAGGGAGCGATTTTTCGGAAAGAATCGGTTTCGTAAAATTCTTTCGGAACGTTTTCTATAAATAAAAATAATAATAATAATAAATGAGTAGAAAAAATTTACGGATAGGTAAACCACTATATTCGTAGTTTATTTGCATTTTTACGCACCCCCGGGACTTAGAGATACCCAATTTTCCGTTCGTTCTCACAGATATATTTCAGTAAAATACTAAAATCGGTTTAGGCAAACAAACTGTATGCGATGGTTTTATACTAGGTTTCTATAATATAATAAACAAATATAATTTTTTTTGCACATGAAATAAAATAAATAAATGTTGTGTTAGTTGGCGATAATAAAACAAATATATAAAATACCGTTGACGCAATAAATCGTGGCAATCAGGAAATACAATATGCACGAGAACAATGCAAAAAAAAGATACTCCTACTAGACATGACATTGAACTAAAAACAATCGAATTTTAATTGATTACAAAATATATGATCTAACGTGGAAAATACGGAACGTTTAATTAATAGTGCAGAATGTACATATGTATTTATTGTTAAAGGTATTAGCAAAACGAGTTTTGATGAAAGCGGATGAAGCTCGTAACACATTTTGTAAATTATTAATCAAGTATTTGTTAACGGAAAACTGTTTAAAATGGACTAATTCAATTTATATCCATATAGTGTTAAACCTTACGGCTTACTAACAATAATAGAGTTGGAAATAAAAGTTTCTTAAACTATAAATACGAAGAATAACTTATTTATATTACGTTTGGGAGTTATTTAATTTCGTAACAAATGCAGAAATTTTTTTGCGTAAAAATCATAAAATATTAAGTTTTTTTAAAAAAATTTTAAAACAAATATATTTTTACGAAAACAATGAAGTTTTTTTTTCAACAAATAAAATTTTTATGACTTCATCCTTAAACAAATTCCTTATAATAATATATCGGTGAACCAAAACAATGCTTACATTTTTCTATATGTTTAGAGTACATTATACAACATCAGTAAGTAGGTACATTAGTATTTATTCCGTATACCTAAAAGTTCCAATCTATATTATAAAAGTTTTTTGTGCAAAACATATTTTTTAGGACATTTTAAATTGACTTATCTTATTTGACTTTCTTATTAAAATCAATCTATTAGAAGAAGTAAAAATGATTTTTATTTTTAATAAAATTTTTCATCAAAAATTTAAAAAGTTACTCAATTTTCAAAAAAAAGTCATTTTATGTAATTTTACATGGAATTTTCTTATTTAATTGTATTTCCAACTGATTGGTTAGCTATGAATAACTGATCTACTTCAATTTTCGGAAAACTGTTGTATATGATTGAATGTGGTTAGACGTTAAGCCGGGGTTATTATTTTGTTTTTTTACATAATAAAATTAAAATTTTAGATTTTTATTCGACCAAGATTTATTTTTTCCGGATAATAAACATTGATTCAAAAGTCATGAAAACTGGAGTCAGTGAACCATTAAAATATTTTTTATTTTCTTAGTAGTTAAAAAAAATCATGAAAAGTTTTAATTGCGAAAAATATTTACTCCTAATATAATCATGATATATGTTTCTTGCAATTATTTTTGAAGGACATTGAAATGTCTAACTTTTTGATTTAAAATTTTCTCAAATTTTCGTCAAAATTTTCATAAAAACCATTCTTACTTTTTCTATTTTTAGGGGAAAATATGTCAGAAAGCTTATAAATACAATTTTTATGACTTAATTACTTTCTGAATTATATTTTTAATTATATTAATTATAATAGCATCAACATAATATTAAATAGTATTATAATATTTAATATTTTAGGCATATACTACTAGGTAAGTTATTGTCATCCGCGTTAAATATTTTGCGATGAAAATCTAAAAAATGATAACTTTTTTGTAATGATAATGATAGCAATAATTATAGAGGTAGTCGTCCTTACCGTAGTCAGAAGGAATATGCCCACCAAGAGGCCAATTTCTCGCGATCCTCGATATGTCTTCCACGACAAATATATATTATTGTATTGTGATAACGGTGCCGAAGGCGGTTATCGTGGTATATACCGCGCGGATAATAATATTATAATATGGAAAAATACGTCGGAAAACGCATGTGGATCGAATATCACGTCCTAGTCTCGAATCGAACGTGAGAAAAAAAAAATGTACAACAAATTCTATTTGAACGATGTTTTTCAGCGAGCAGAGGCAAAATTCAAAACACCGGTCGACGACGACTACGACGACGATGACGAGTGCGACAACGAAGGCGGAGGCGACGACGGGCTTGTGCGGCCGAGCTGACTGAACTGATCGCCGAGCGTACCGTAGCGGTAATGCGCGAGGCGCTCGCGAGAGAGTACGACGGCGGCGGCGGCGGCTACCGACAACAACGGCGCGCACACAATCGCGGCGGCGGCGGGCAGATGGACGGTCGGGAGGGCGGTGCAGCGGCAGCGGCAGCAGCTGCCTCGCAACGGCGACGACGACGCGCGACGGTGGCGGCGGCGGTAACGACGACGGCGGTTGAAGACGACGACGACGACGACGGCCGCCTTTCTCCTGGGCTCGTCGTCGGTTACCACTTACCAGTGGTACGCCGTCGAAGCTGTACGGAAGGAAACGCGCGTTCTCCGGGGGTGGGGGGGGCTCCGTTAGCCCGCCGCCCGGCAGTGTTGCCACGACGGGAGCGAGTTGTCGTCGGCGGTCGTCGGCCACGGTCGTCCGCGGTATAATACATTATTACGACTCTCCGGCGGCGCAGCATCCGGACCCCGCGCCCACGGTGTGCGGGGTGGTCGGAGGGAAGGACCTTAAAGCGGCTAAGCCATCAAAACTCGCGAACCCCTCGAGAGAACCACCGCCGCACCGCGACACTCTGCCGCCCGCGTGAATATAGAACCCTGCGCGCGACTTGCAGTTCTTATCATTATCATATTATTCTATACACATACTTGATTGTAACGCAGCGGAACTACGGCGTTTTGGCCTGGGGGCGACAGTGTTAGACTCGAGCATTGGGCGAATGCACAATGAAAGAAATCGGGTCGAACAATATTCGTTTTAACTTCAACTCGGATACTTACTAAAATCAGTAAAATCTATAGTGTTATATTGCTGACATTTTTTGAACTTGGAAAACAATATGATATAATATGCCGGATACTAATGTATAATAGCAACGCTGCGGCGGTGGTAACGATTTAGAACAATTTTTTTTTTGTTAAAATTCAAACTGTTTTCGATCGGAATAAAAAACAAAAAAAAAAAAATCAATAACTAGCTATAACATAATATTATGAACCTATATTATATCATATCAATAATGGGTTCCTATAATATAAGTGTTTGAAACTTGGGTGCCACTGTACTCCCCTTTTATCCCTCCTACTCCCTATTATAACTATACATATAGTTACGCGCCACTGAAGATCATAATAATATATTATATTATATTATATGGCTGCCGAATGCTGGCCGATGGTATAGTCGATAGTATTGCGTTATTATTGTTCCCATTATCTGGAATATCGCAGCGAATAACAATTCATTACGCACGTGCATACGATGTATACGATAATAATATATAAGGCGAACGTCGTCGTGACATAATATAACAATATGCCCAGCCCGTTCCGTATAATGCGTTTGCAGAATACTCCTGCAGCACGTCTATATAGGTACCTACAACTCTACTTACGTCGGCCACGTCGCCCTTGAATATTGTTTTTGTCTCCTGCGTTTATTGATGTCGGCAGCGGGTAAAATCGGTGTGAAAATGTCGTATACTCCGCTCGGTCCCGTCTCCCATATGTATTATCAATTATTATATAATTAAAATATATTATTGTAAAATATTATGTTTTTACGAACGATTAACGTGTAATATTATATCTTATAGATAAATATTTAAATAATTAATATCGTACTATAGAAATATAATATTATAATTTATAATATTTTATTACAATATGCATATAGTCTTCTTTGCGACGATAGGTACGGCGATAAAGGCTTACGGCACGCACTTTGCTTTAATCGCATTCGTCCGCCGTCTGTACCGCGCCTTCACGACGCGCCGTTGAAAGAGAAAAAAATTACCAATCAAACTTCCGTCCGACGCGGATTCCGTACGGCCGCAATCAATCGATTCCCCGCCCATAACCGCTGATCACCGGCGTCGTTCCGGCAAAAAATTTTCCATAAAACATATACAAATGGGATTAGGTTAAGTCAAGTATATATATATATATCCAGCCGGTAAATATACTTGTAGCGATTTGAGGGGATTTTAATTTTCGATCAGAAATATCTGATCGGATTATTTTTAAGTTTAGTTAAGTTCAGATTCAGATTATTTTTTAGCATGGTTCGATGAAGTTCGTAGCGGAATTTGGTTTAACCCCTATTGACAAGTTGATTTGACAGGTGAGTTGTAGGAAAACAGCGAAGGAAGTTCTTTAAGAAGATATTGCTTTATAAATCTAATCATTTATACAATATCTCTATATATATATATATATATATATGATAATGCTAAAAGGCGCTTGTAGGGTAGTCTATTGATTATCTACATTAGCGTCTCCGTTATAGTTGTATTCGTTTAAAAGTTGTCAAATGGAATTTTCCGGAAATTCCGATTCGGTTGACATATTTTAGTTTCCGGCATTTAATTGTAGAAGTAGATTTGATTCTTTTCCCTGCACACACAATAATATAATAAATAAATGTTTTGACAATTTATTAAATAATGTCCCTACGTTGGTGGCGTTCCATTTTGATTGGTTTTATTTTTATTTTAGCTCAATTGGCAATTAATAAGTCGACAAAATATGTTAATGTACGTTGCATTCAATTATTCAAATGGATAGAAATCATCAAATGTCGGAACACGACTTCAATCTGTCAGGCCCTACAAAATATTTAGCAAACAAAAATATACAAATATCTATTCAAAGTCCACACAAATTAATTTGGAAAATGATATTAATTTATAATTTAATGTTATTCAGTCGTATATAATATATTGATTTAAACTAACGAGTTGGTCATGGGCTATTTTGGAATTTTGTGAACACGTAATATTCATATAATAAGTAGTAACATACATTTAATGTGAGTTATCTCATCAACAACTCGTACCTGTAAATCTTGTGAAACGTATGACTTACGAGCCAATAGTTGATTTATATTAATCAAATCTAATTCAACATAATTTGACACTTTGGAGACCTATTGGTATTAATTATGTGGTGTTCGCAATTAAATATAATATAAAAGATAATTAGGTATGCATGATAAAGATAAACTATAAACCTTATAAATAATAATTAAAATTAAAAAATGTCTACCTTGATAACAATAAATTATGTTAATTACTATTATTAGTTGTCGTAATTTTGTGTATAATATCATTATAATTTTTTTATTTTAATTTTTAATAATTGTTGTTATGTTGGTTTGTATATTTGAACAATTGAAATAGTATATTATTCGATTGTGCATGCATCAGAACAAACGATAAATGTAATGAGTGTGAAAAATATATTCATTATATTATTCGCCAATTGTACCGGATTTCAGCGAACGGTGTTTATCCCTTTGTCTTAAAATATATATGTATACAATATAGATTTAACGCAAAGACGTTTTTTTTTTTAGAACCGGTGAAGGGGTGAAGTGTTCGAGCTGGATCGATCATAGGACTTCCGGAAGCCACGACCAGCCAACCAAAGTCAGCGTACAGCAAATACAATGGGGTCTTTCGTTTTCAAATCGTTGGCAGATTATCTTGCGAATTCAAATCGAATTGTGGGTTTTTGTTCTCCTCCGTGATTGTCCTCGGCGCGGTGTTTGTTTTTGTTGACGGTATAATGTATTATAATATACGGCATTACGGCATGTGTTATACTAAATTATGAATAAAACTTAATCATCCAACGACCCTTCGAATTACTACTAACTAGACCACGAAATCGAGGGACACAGACGAAGAATTATAATATAATATGTATAGGTATACACAAAATCTGCGTCTTTATTATGTACCTATATATATATTATAAACGTAGCAATACGTTATATTATTATTATTTTTTTTTTACCTCAGACCACCGTACGTAATATGCTTCCTTAGAAGGGCGGCTTAAAGTGCCTTTGGTCCCTCGGATTCGTTTCACTCCGGTAATAAGTAATAATGATGACATTAACGTGCAACGAGAACAATATAAAACAGCGTGTGACAAAATCGGTCATTTCCTTTTCATTCCCTCTTATACTGTATATTGTATAATGTATACACATATATATATATATATATTAGATAGTAAAATACTAGTAGAAGTGATGAAAAAATAGTACGAGAAGGTAGTATACCTATAGGTAACTACCCAATAACATTGAGTATCGTTTTACAAGAACCCTATGTTTATAAAAGATATAGGAACCGATTAATATTATGAACAATATTAATATCGTCAACACGTATTTTGTGATTGCTTATTTACCTATGTATATGTTTTTTTTTAATGAGAAAATAGTTCTCATTTAAAACGGCACTGCAGCGTCTAAAATTGATTTTGTATAGGAATTTTTTTTTTTTTTTTGTATTGTCGGCATCATAATATAATATTATAGTATCGCACCAAAGGAAAAAAAGCAATAATATATAACCTTGCTACCGACGAATTATCTGGACGGTACCTTAATTAACTGAAAACCCATATATTTATATATATAGGTATATCGTATATATGTATCTATATGGATGCATAAAGGACACCGCACATGCTGCCTATACTGCACAACGTATTTGCCGGCAAATGGCATTTTGTCGGTGACCGTAACACACGAGAAACAATAATTATTATGAAGGAATCGCATCCTGCAAGAAAATAAATAATATATATAATAATATAATATTGCTATACGCCGCGTATTCATTGTGTCGGGCGTCGGCGGCGCGTACATCTACAAAGAAATCGTATTAAATCGCGATTTATTATTATGATTATTATTAGTTTTTTTTATCTTCTAAACATTGACGTTTTATAATATATAGAATACAGGTTTAGGATCACCGCGCGTAATAATAATAGGTACGCCTCGTGCGACTTGTATATTATTATTATTATAGGTACGCGCACATAATACTATCATATGCACTTGTAATGTACCTAGTATGTGTTAGGTATATATAACTATATAACTATTATAATGTACACACACCTGCAGATTATTGTTTGCCTATAAATCGCATATACCTGTCCCAGGGTTGTTGTCTATTTAATTTTTATTGCGCAGTGTATTTATTTTTTTAACGGCCATACTTTTAAACCACTACTACTTTGATTACTATACAACGCGTTGTTCGCGCAACCGTTATAATATTATTATTATACCGCCGAGCTGTAGCGTACGAAAACGACGATAATAAAATGTAATATTATGGCTATTGGCTACTTAAGGAAAGCATTAAAAACGTATATATTTTTATTGCGTTCGCGGTTCGACAAATGCAAAACAGCTAAAACACCAAATTAACTTCAAATAATTCTGGTTTAGGAACCCTCACGTGAAATCATTGGAAGTAATATTATAATGAACCATTTTTTTTTTGTTTTTTTTTTTTTTATTTGAGAGGCGAGAATCCATATGCTGCAATTGTATAATAGTAGGTATAGTAAGTAATTTTTATTGATATTTCGCGTCAACTTTATGGTATTACAATTTAATGCCATTTCGTAAGTCATTCAATTGAATACAGGTAGTTAACTTTTCTCAGTAATAATAGTGTCAGTGAAGTAAAATGCAATTGCAGTTCAATTTGGTGCATTTATAATATAATTATATTATCTACCTTCAGAAAATTAATTTTAAGTTGTGCATTCTTCGAATTGTTTCGAATGTTTTTAGGAGGAATGTGATGAAAATCTCGTATAAATACTAATTTATTATAAATGTCATCAGCTGGCACGATGATCGAGCTATTTTAACGACGATTGTTATTGTTCTTAACTTTTCTCATATTAACCTTTGTGTCATTACTGGGATAAAATACCTTGAACCTGTAAGGGTTTACCCATTGTATTAGTTAAAGGGGGTTAAAAGGGGTTGAGTTTTCGGTTGAGAAGATACATATTTACCGAAAATTAGATTATTTGTTGTAGAATAATTTTCCCATATAAAAAACTTGTTAATGCGTGCCAATGTTTTAGCGGTTTAAATATTCGTTACTTATTTTTATTTTTTCAAACTTTTATGCGTATAGCGTATAAACATAATATATAAAACATATAAAATATATCAACTACTATATTAGACTCTTATTCTTAATCTTTTTTTACTATTATCATAGTATTAACTGTGATTTTTGTAAATATTGTAAATATTTACCTAAAACAATAAACTATTATGGGTATAATCATACTGAACAAATTGGAACATTTTTAAATTTTAAATAAATTAAATATTATTTTTCTTATGCTATAGTTTTATTCTTATGAAATTATATATTGATATTGTCGAAAACAATTATGGCATTATAATTAGTAATATTTTGTTCTGATATTAATTTTTTAAAAAAGAAACTTTATATAAACACAAAAACGCGTTATAATGACGAGTTTTTTGTAAAGGGTATTTTCTTTAGATCTACGCATACAATGGCCATCTATTGTATTGTTAATTATTGTTTGTTTGACGGTGCCACACACAAACGTTCGTATCAGTGTATACTTAATCTTAATAGTACGAGTTTTTTATGTTGTTGTTTTTATTCATTCATTAAATATAAAAATATTCATTGAATATGTAATGAATTTTATATTAGATGTGTATTCATTATTAATGAGTTGCGTTTGAAACGTGGAAAATCTCTAAAACATAAATCGGTTAAAATTATACCTTTAGAAGTCGTGTGTTCATACACTTTTTATTATTTTAATGGTTATTTATAGGAACATTCGTTAGTGTGGTTTGGCGTAGAGAGATAGGTAGGTAAACATTTCGATTTCTTTTTCATTTGCTCTCAAGTTTGAAAATTATGGATTTCCAAATGACAGCCATTATTAATTCCGGGCCGTCTCTGCCGAAATACACTAAACCATTACCATTAAATGGTTAACGATTTTTCAAAGCCGAAAATAACATACCTACCTGTATACAAAAAAGCGTATAGCGTACAAGTTTCGACGTTCGATAATTTAAAGTTTATTTAGCCACCGTAATAATTATATTACGAATACAAATGTATAGGTATAGTTATGATGTATTTATCTGGGAATGGTATGTATGACAGTATAGGAGTAGGTATTATAATAATATTGCCGGCAAACAAAATATGGTTGCAATATCGTACGAATTTTATAATAATTATAATTGCGTACAACACTTTATATATGCCTACTCTTTATATTATTATACTACCGTGGCCGAGTAAAATATCGTTCCCATATCGACTTTCTATCTTTTTTTTTTTCACAGCCACTTTAGCCGATGACACAGCGTTATTCGACCGCGGTATACCTACCGTCTACCACATATATCGTTATTTATTTTTAATGCAACAACGACCTCTGTAAGTTTTTAAAGCAGCGGACCAGATAAGTTGTAATTTTTCACATTCACTGTACAGATATTAATATCATCGGTACTTATAGTTTAATATGATTTATTTATATATAGGTATAGGTACTTATCTATATACACATAACTACTTATATATAATATAAAATATATATATTATTTACCTATGTGTTTTTCTCACACGGTTTTGTAAAGGTCACCCGGATATGGTATAATAGAAATACCACCAATTATACGTTCGTTTATATTATTTTCAAAACGACTATAATAAAAATATGTAATTTGAAATTCGAATAACCACGTACCTATACGCGTTTGTTTCGAGAACGTAAAACGAACCTCGCGTACAATTCTTTATAACGAAAATTGGTTGTTGAAGTTTTTGTTTTGTTTTATTATTATAATAAAGCGTGTACACGTTTTTTTATCGAATGCGTAAAAAAACAAAAACCCAACTAGACATGCAGGGGGTTTATTATGTACATACAGCTACCAAAAAAATAAAAAATAAAATACCAGTTCGACAAAATCACTTCAGAATTCAAGACAGCAAACGCATAGGTATTATAATCCGAAAAAATTGCGTTGTGAAAAATATTAACTCAGCACTTCGTTATATTTAATGCATTGACGCAAATAGATAGCATTAATAAAGTTAAAAAATAATCACTCTGTATACACAATATTATGCATGTTTTAAACATATATTATACGCGGTGTGTCTATAAAGTTTTAGAAACTCTAACTTGTAGTGGGGAACACAGAATATGATAACGTGCAAATTAATCTTAAATCGTTGTATGTTATCATAATATGTGATCCCTTCTATACACATTTAGGGTTTCTGAACTTTCTAGACGTACCCTCCGTACTTATATACATAACAATATATAGATACGTGAATTTCGGTAGCTATATATAATATATACGACATGCTGTAGAGATTGGAATTAATTTTCTTGTTTATATATACTTCATATAATAACATATGTCTACTTATCACTAAATTGTTAGTGTGTATTTTTCGGCAAATCACTATCACCGATATCCCGTAATTGATCGAAAATTATTTATCACTATAATATAGTTAATATAATATTATATAATATATTTATATTCAATTGGTTTTCTATAAATAATGATACAAAAGGAAAACGAATTGAATAGTTATAATAAAAAATTAAAGTCTAATAATTTTTTAAAACTATACCTATAA
This sequence comes from Nasonovia ribisnigri, assembly GCA_027563435.1. NCBI lineage: Eukaryota > Metazoa > Arthropoda > Insecta > Hemiptera > Aphididae > Nasonovia > Nasonovia ribisnigri. The sequence continues at coordinate 49,645 of JANEHU010000079.1, forward strand.
AATGGAAAAACAAAAAAAACCAAGATTTTAAGTAAGGTACCCATAAGTTTATAACCACTCTGTTGTACAGAATATGTTTTGAGTGTACCTCTATTTTAATGGATATTATGTTAAATTTGAATCCAATGATAACAATTGTATTTAACTATCAGAGTAGAGAGTCTAACATTTTGGTAACCAAGGTAAACAAAAAATTGTTTTCATAAATTATTATTAATATTAATTAAAATATGAAAAAATATTCAGAATTTTCATGATTACTTTAAAAATGAGTGATACATATATATATATATATGAATAAACTAGCTAGCTACCAGAAACCTTCTCGAAATTGATGAATGGATAATTTTTTTCTACTAGACATAAAAAAAACGGAATAAAAAAAACACTCATTATTGTAATTTCAATACAATCATCGCTCCACTCAAAATCTAAAATTAAAATATTGATTTGAATTTTAAAAAAAATGTAGAAAACAAGCTATAATAAATATAAAATAACCAATATAGGCTCATAAGATAAGGTCTAAAATTTTAGTTGAATACTGGCTGCTATTTTCTATATAAATGTGCTATACAAGCGGTTTCAACCATTGTAGTAGGTATACAAATTTGTTTTAATCTCACTGAGTATAATAATAATACTCACAATATATTAATGCATTGTATAGTCTATTACAATATTTGATTAATCCAAAAAAAAAAATCCCATTTTATTGTGCCGGAAGCTGCGGGAGCGTGCTTCTAAAAATCAACATTATATAACTACTACTCAATCAAAATAATTAAAATGAGGATGTTCATCAAGAAAAGAAATAATAAATTAAAAAGAGGGATCAAGTGGATGTCGCTCTGCTGTACAGTAGGTTACAAGTAGATGGATGGTATTAAATTTGAATTCTATGATATAATATCATTGTATACGAAAAACGATTCTGAGCGGAGACGGTATGTCAGTCTAGGATATTTGAAATTATATTGATATTGTTATTTTACGGTAGCTGCTAAGTTGAATTAATATTATTCATATTATTTAATTTATTAACCTAAAATTATCAGTGATGCTAGAAAAATATTATAATATATACTTTTACTCGTTAAAATTGATTTTAATATGTAATTTCATCCAAATTTGAACTTAAAATGTCTGTAAAAAATAACTGTGTTAATATATTTTTTAGATTTTTGTTTACAGTATGTACTATTTATTAGAATCTTTATTTTAAATTTTCAATCCTTAGTTATAAAAACTGAACATTTTATAATTGTTTAATTACAATGATTGATAATTTTCAAGATTTTGATGAATTTTTGTCAAAATTCGAATTTTAAATGCTTATAAAAAAAAATGTGCGCCTATGTATTTTTAATATTTTTCGATTGCTATTGTAACAATATATCAGGAGCCTTGTATTAAATTTTCATTATTTTTTGCCCAACAAATAAAAATGTATTGGTATTTACATAAAAAAAACTAAAAATATTGAAATGGACCGTAAAAAGCTCAAAAACAGTCAAAATATATTCAAAATTAGATGGTGTATAGATAATGCTAATATACACATTCAGTAAAAATTTTTATGCTTCTACAGTTATTCGTTTTTGAATTGCAACAAAATAAAAAAATCACTACATGAGAAATCGAGTAAATATCTAATCTTGTAAAAATTTGAACTTAAAATGCTCATAAAAATATATTTTGACTTGCTTATAAACATTTTTTTATTGATAAAATTAGGCAAACTTATGAAGAATATTGCATTACATTTTCAAATCTTAGATATAAAAAGAAAAATTTTGATGAATTTCTAACTCAAAATAAATTGCACATTTTCGACATTTTTACGTATTTTGACAAAATTTGAAAATTTGATTACCTATAAAATAAAATTGTGAGTACGGATTTTTAATATTTTTCATATATTATTGTAACAATATATTAGAAGCCTACTATTAAATTTTCAAGATTTTTTACCCAATAAATAAAATTTTATTGACATTTATAGAAAAAAAACTAAAAAAATTGGAAACTGAAAATGTCCGTTTACAGCTCAAATAAGTCAGAATATTTTGAAAATGCTAGGGTATGTAGAAAATGCTTATATAAACATTCGATCAAAATTTCATGTTTTGAGTTATACTAAATACCAAAATCGATTATGTCGAAATTGGTTTTCCGTAAAAATTCCCGTTTTTCCCTTAATTTTTCATTTGTTTTTCACGGCGCTTTTGAAAACTACTGGGAAATATTATATTTTGACCTCCCAAAGCACCTACTAGATTCACTTTCCTATCAGAAAAGATACTATTGAAGAAAATAGAAGCATTTTTACTGTCCTAAAAGTTGATGACAGACACAAAAATAAAAATAAAAATAAAAATAAAAAAAAAATAAAAAATAAAAATAATAACACATCTATACATTCATCGCTCCGCTCAGAATTCAAAATATATTATGCATGTTTAAATATTTAAAAAATAAATTAAGACAAATCTATTATTATTTAGTGATCTTACAAAAAAATAGAAAAATCATTGTAGAGTATACCTATACAAAATAATATATACATAAATAATACATAACTGTGTTATAATAATATATTAATTTACTATCCTAAGAATAATTGTGACCTGGATATATTTTACCATTGGGCATTTTTTAATAAATGTTTCATTTACTCACTTTTGTAAATAGTTGAAAACAACACAAACATTGTATGGATATATACGCAAACTTGAAAAGTCTACACGAATAAATCCTATATAATATTTACTTATAGGTAATTTCTTTACTTAACAAAATCTTCGTATCCTTTAACTTTATCTAATGCATTTTAGATTTTTGGCCGGAATCAATTCTGTTGATTTTCAATGATTTTGTTTATTCTTGAAAAACACTTTTCGGGGACAAACAATAGCGTCCCAACATTTTGAAAGACACGTCTCTATATTGACGAAAATGTATAGATACAGATGACATTTTAGGGAAGTCTATTTTACAAACTGCAAAATCATTGATTGTTAGGAGATGATGTTTATGTTTTCAACCTTATCGAATCCAAACTACTTATTTATACTATAGTTTTATTCCGGAAACTGTTGAAATATTATTTGCACTAATACTATTGAAAAAGAAAAATATGTAATTAAATTAAAAACGTTTGTCGCCCACTTTTGAATTGAAAAAGTAATAAATTAAACTTGTATCGTTGATATTTTATGTGTTCAAAGGAAAAATATGTCAAACACTGGATTAGTTATAAATTATATGTTTACTTTACTTAAAAGTTTCAACTTATTAAGTTATATTTGCTCGAAATCGAAGACTGAAATAGTCAACAGAATACATTTGTGACAATTGTTTTTACGAGACAACGCAATCCGTCCAGGCTGCAACAAATAACATCGTGCAACTAATATCGATATTTTGGTCATTTTAGATTTTGAGCGGAATGATGAACGCGTTGGTTGAACAATGACAACAAATTATGTGTGTTTTTATTGTGTGACGTGATCTGTCATCACCTTTTGGAGAGATAAAAATGTTTCAACGTTCAACATTGAGTGTGGTTTCTGGTAGCAAATTGAATCTCATTGATCCAGATCTAGGGGTAAAAAATTAAACATGTTCATTACTTTTCAAATTAATTAGGTAAAACTGTAATATTTTCTCAAAACCAGTTTTTAACTAAATGATTTTTATTATTTAGTTATTATTCAAAAAAACTTAACTATAGGCACAATATTGGAAAATTTCACTTTTTATAAATTTTAATGTTCTTTAGTATTAAAACAAACATTTATAAAATATTAATTTGAATACCTAGATTTAAATTTTTTTTTTAGGCTTATGAAATTTTGTAAAATTGTTTACCTTTTTTTCCTTTAAACTGTTCGTAACAATAATTTCTATTTATCAATTGAAGTTTTAATTTTGACGAAAAAACTATTTTTAAATGTTCTTAGAAACAAAGGCTGCTCCACCGTCTCCGTTTAGATTGTTTTTCGTATTCAACGTTTTATCATTGAATGAAATTTAACTCATTGGCAACGGACCTGTGACCTGCCAACGGCGAAGACACGTCTTGAAAACTATACCATACAGCAGGATAGTGACTGACGTGGGTTTTTTAATAATACTATTCTTTACAAAATGTAGGTTTAATTAATACTTATTGAATGGTTTGTGTTTTTACATTTATATTGACAAAACCAATCAGCAAGGATGTGTCGCATTTACAGTGTCTTTGCCATTTCCACGTACGAAGAACGTAACGAAACTTGTTTTTGCATAGAATAATATAATACTAAGTGTATTATATAGGTATGCCTGCTGGCTGCTTCCAAAATGACGGCGATTACTGCATGCCTGACATTATGGATCTTTCACGGAGAGTTCACGGAGAATAATACGAAATATGGCGAGAGAAAAAATGTGGACGGTTTAAATATTTATGAATCAATTGAAAAAACAAAATGAAACTCACGACGACGTGTTTATAGATTGAGTTCTATTCTTCTATACATTTTATAACAGGCCTGAGCAGTATAGTCTGTATATAGGTAGTAGGTAGGTACGCTCACGTTTCTATGTCAACTCTGGCGGGACTTGCGATTTTCGATGTGTACGGAATCCAATTTTGCAGCGTACAATATTTTATATACACACACGCGCACACGGCCAGACAGGTACACGTGGAGACAACGAACTTTATTATTGCGTCGTGTCGTGTGTTAAATACGTAATACGAGTACCGATCGGAAGGCTGTGGAATGTTTTCACGAACAAACGGGAAATTCGGCCGGTAATGTGCGTCTTGTAGAATTACGATTTTCTTCAGATGCCGTCAGTGCTTCCTACGCAGCCACCGTCAACCCCAACAAGGCCTACCCCTGCACCGAACCCGCACTGCTGCAATAGTGTATAGTCACTATATAGTTAAGTCGGATGGCAGTCGGTGCGAGTGCTGGGCCGAGACTTTTTAGTTTTTACAATTAAATCGAGTTTCCTTTATTATAATATATATACACGAAACACGTCTAAACTTATAATATAACAATTTCAGTATTATATAATATATACGTAGAAATAAGTAATAACCGCTGCTGTCAAGTACAGTCCGCGAGACCAATCTTAATAATAATTATCGTATCGAGAATGTAAAATTATGTTTTATAATGTATATATGTATGAACGGGTAAGGCGGTGTGGCCTCGAGAAAGATTTTATTACCGACGAAAATACTCTAAAATCCAACACTCGGGCGCCACTGAAACAGCAACAGTGGCGGTTGCGGTAGAAGATCGCGTGCGTTGGAAGCAGCTGCAGCTGTTCCAGTTCATTATAATGTACATATATAGGTACCCTAATTATATCTTTGACGACAACCTGCAGTGTGCGTGTCCGCGGACAATTTTCGCCGGTCGCGTCTGATTACAATTAATTATTATATTTATTATATTACATTACATTATATAATGCTCATCGGGGCCATGATTAAAATACGTCGGTAACCGTATGCGGTGTCGTGATATAGTCCTACATAGGTACGATAATGATATATAAGTAAAATAATTATATGATATCGCCGCTCTGGCCGCCGTCTACGTCTCATCTTTCCGCAAAACGATTGTACTTCGGAAGCGGAAATTCTAATATCATCGTCTGCGCAATATAATACAATACAATAAAATATTATACGTGGAAATCTATCTCATTTCCTCTCTCTCTCTCTCGCACTCTCCCACTCTCTCTCTCTCTCTCTCTCCCTCTTTCTCTATCACCTACGAATAAAATTATACAGTTTAATATACACCGCGCACGCGAATCGTTTATATTCGACTACCGCCGCTGTGTCGTTGTAATGTCGCTTCTGTTTTCTCGCTCCCGGTCAATGCATAATACATTATTATGCAATATATTATATTATATTATAATTAATATTGTTCTGCGGCGGCGGCAAACGTATTAAGAAGTATGATCTCCAACAGTATACAATTACATGACGGACGTTCTTTGGTCTTCCTTTAAGCTATTATTATAGTGATCCAGACGTGGTGTGTCGCACGAATCAGTAGGCGAAATTACCTGGGAACTATAAGATTACCGTCTGAAACTTTCTTGCGGTGCAATAATAATACGCAAATTTAACTATTGTTATTATTATATTACCGATGAGAACCAATAATCAGTTTTATAATACCTAATAATAATTCAGTAAATTGTAAATTCATACATTCTACTCACTAAATAGGTGCATATTAGTATGTACCAATGTACAGTGTAGGTTGTACTAATGTACCATATACGTACGTATATATGACTAACTACTATATTATATTACCAATATAATGCTTTGTTTAATCATGTTATCAAAATAAAAACGAATTACAAAATTAAAAAACGACCTACAAATAATTTATGACTTTAGCAGGTGGCACACAAACACACGCATTTCTGATAAAATAAAACTATTTTTAATTCACAGGCGGAGCGATGAATGTATTAGTTTAATGATGTGTGTTTTATTTTTTTATTTTTTTTTTATTTTTTTATTGTCTGTCATCACGTTTTGGGACAGTAAAGTGCTTAGGTACTGCTTCAATAGTACCTTTTCTGATAGGAAAGTGAATCTAGTTGGTACTTTGGGGGGGTCAAAAGTAAACATTTTCCAGTAGTTTTCAAAAGTACCGTGAAAAACAAATGGAAGGGTAAAAGGAAAAAAACAGGGTACACGCAACATTGATTTTCGATAAAATCGATTTTGGTTTTAATTAATGAAATCTAAGAAAAATAACTGTAAAAATACATGAAATTTTTACTGAATGTTTATATAAGCAGTTTCTATATACCATACCGTTTTCAAAATATTTTGACTTATTTTGAGCTGTTTACAGACATTTTAAATTTCCAATCTTTTTGGTTTTTTTTAAAATCAATAACATTTTATTTATTCGTTAAAAATTCTTGAAAATGTAATAGAATGCTCCTAATATATTGTTTCAAAGGCACATGAAAAATATTAAAAATCTGTAGTCACAATTTTTTTTTCTAAGCATTTAAAGTTGAAATTTTGACAAAATACGTAAAAATGACGAAAATTTGCAAATTATTTAGAGTTAGAAATTCATAAAATTTTTTCTTTTTAAATCTAAGGTTTTAAATTTTAACACAAGATTTAACGTAAGTTTTCTACTTTTATCAAAAATAAAATATCTAAAAGCAATTAAAAATAATTTTTTATGAGTGTTTTAAGTTCATAATTTTACAACATAGGATATTCACTCGATTTCTCATGTAGCGTTTTTCTTATTTGGTTGTAATTCAAAAACGAATAATTGTAGATGCATGAAAATTTCACTAAATGTTTATATTCTCATTTTCTATACACCATTCAATTTTGAAAATATTTTGATTTGTTTTGAGCTGTTTACAGACATTTTTAGTTTTCAATTTTTTTAGTTTTTTTTTTTATAATTGTCAATAAAATTTTATTTGGTGGGCCAAAAAGTCTGAAAATTTAATACAAGCTTTTTATATATTGTTACAATATCAGTTGAAAAATTTTAAAAATACATAGGCACGATTTTTTTTTATAAGCATTTAAAGTTCGAATTTTGACAAAATTTGTCAAAATCTCGAAAATTATAAATCATTGTAATTAAAAAATTATAAAATGTTCAGTTTTATAACTAAGTGTTGAAAATTTAAAACAAAAATTCTCATAAATAAATCATACTGTAACCAAAAAATCTAAAAAATATATCAACACATTTATTTTTTACAGACATTTTAATTTCAAATTTAGACAAAATTTCATATTTAAACCAAGAATAATGATTTTAGTTATTTTTTGATATAATTTAAAAATATTATTTGTTGGTATATGAAACTTTTAGAATATATTGTTATATTTATATACACGCAATGGCATTTTAAAATATAATTTTTTTGAGAAAAATGATAAATACTAATGCCTATAATACTAAAATTAATTACTTTATTCACAATAATATCATCAAATACATTTAGACTTAGTAAGATATTATAGACTGACTGACCGTCTTCCCTCAGAATCGTTTTTCTTATTCAATGATATTATATCATTGAATTAAATTATTAAAATCTAACACAATCCATTACAGTGACTCACTTGTAACCTACTGTACAGCAGAGCGACATACACTTACCCGCCCTTTTTAATTACAATGATTTATAATTTTCGAGATTTTGACAAATTTTGTCAAAATTCGAACTTTAAATGCTTATAAAAAAAAATCGTGCCATGTATTTTTAAAATTTTCAACTGATGTTGTAACAATATATAAGAAAGCTTGTATTAAATTTTCAGACTTTTTGGCCCACCAAATAAAATTTAATTGACAATTATAAAAAAAAAAACTAAAAAAATTGAAAACTAAAAATGTCTGTAAACAGCTCAAAACAAATCGAAATATTTTCAAAATTGAATGGTGTATAGAAAATGAGAATATAAACATTTAGTGAAATTTTCATGCATCTACAATTATTTGTTTTTGAATTGCAACAAAATAAGAAAATCGCTACATGAGAAATCGAGTGAATATCTAATCTTGTACAAATTATGAACTTAAAATGCTCATAAAAATTTATTATGACTTGCTTTTAAACTTTTTTTTATTGATAAAATTAGGCAAACTTATGAGGAATCTTGTATTACATTTTCAAATCTTAGATTTAAAAAGAAAAATTTTTATGAATTTCTAACTCAAAATAAATTGCACATTTTCGTATAATTTTTACGTATTTTGTCAAAATTTGAACTTTGATTACCTATAAAAGAAAATTGTGACTACGGATTTTTAATATTTTCATCTGCCTTTGAAACCATATTATATTAGAAGCTTACTATTCAATTTTCAAGATTTTTTACCCAACAAATAAAATTTTATTGACATTTATAGAAAAAAACTAAAAAAATTGGAAACTGAAAATGTCCGTTAACAGCTCAAAATAAGTCAGAATATTTTGAAAATGATATGGTGTGTAGAAAATGCTTATATAAACATTCGGTCAAAATTTCATGTCTCTACGGTCATTTCTTTTAGAGTTATACCAAAAACCAAAATCGATTTTGTCAATAATTGGTTTTCCGTAAAATTCCCGTTTTTCCCTTAATTTTTCATTTGTTTTTCCAGGCGCTCATGAAAACTACTGGGAAATTTTGACTTTTGACCCCAAAGTACCAACTAGATTCACTTTCCTATCAGAAAAGGTACTATTGAAGAAAATC